>CAJNOL010002442.1:18106-38970 GCA_905250125.1 Rotaria sordida | reverse complement strand
AAATAAAATATCACGTAATTTTTTGCCTTAAGTTTAGATATGGACCCAATAACGTCTGTATTATGTATGCACGAGCACGACTAGGGCAAATAGGAAAAAAAGTAGTTTAACTTCAGGAAATGAGACAGATTAGGGAAAAATCTGATTTAAAAGCAATATTGGGTCTAATGCGTGTGTAAAATATGATACTGCAGATGAGACTATCTACTAGAACGTTGACGTCTCGTTTTTGCTACACATGAACGATTATATTTATAGCGGAAGAAGGCGAAAACGTAGGGTTATCCGTTAGAAATATTGCATACCATCACAACTAGTAAAGAAAATGTCAGTCGATGAGAAAAGAAACTAGATAGAGCAGCAATGGTAAAATCTGCAATACTGATACAAAAATTTTAATTTCTATTTTCTTTCCTTTTCATCATTTCTTTGAATTTAAATTAAACCTTCTTTCGAATATCTTCGTATTTCTTTTGCACTTTTTTTGTTTATTTATATTGTTTTCTTATATTGAAGTATAGTTTATACAGATAAAACTCAGGTTCCTGCTGACAAAATCTGTGACTATATATAATGATTTGATCATTGTATGATTAGTTACTGATAGTTTAAGTAGTTGTCATTTGATTTTTTTACCTACCAAACAGTCTGTTGTGTGAAAGAATTAGTCCTAGTATTTTAGTAAATATGAGAAAAAGGGTGTGGGTGTGGGTGTGGGTGTGGGTGTGGGTGGGTGTGGGTGTGGGTGTGGGGATGGGAGTGGGTGGGTGGATGTACTTGTGTTTAACAGTCACACACACATCCACACACCCACAGCCACACCCACACACCCATACACCACCCACACCCACACCCACACACCCACACCCAATTTATCGAATAAAATAAAACTTTGCTGCGTCTTTATTCATTTCGTTTCATGTTTTAACCATACATCTAATATGTATTATATTGTCTACAAATAAATTGACAGGTTGCGTATATAAATCGTATAATAGAGAACATACAGTAAAACCAGTTACCGAATGAGTAAGCTTATGTTGGGAAATAACGATGTTTATCCACGTCCTATTTTGGGATGTGGATTCAAGTGAAGAGAAGACCCACCGTAGCTTTCACATCCATGCCCCTGTTGTTGTTGTATACAACTTCTAATTCTAATTCGTCTGTTTTAGTCCTGGATAAAAACGATGCGATGTTCTCTATACACTGATAGTCCTTTTTATTGTCTAAAAGAATGGTATTGTCTAATAATATGGACAAAAATATCCGAACAAATATACTGAAAATAAAACTCTCGGCTTCTGTTAATGTTTACTCAGGGGTTGTATTAATCATTTGTTCAAAATTTTTAATTTCTACATTTTTCTGTTCGAGATAATTGCATGAAATCTTACAAAAACCTGAAGTGCACTGAAAAAAAAGCACGACTCATTCTTTTTATTTTGATCGTAAGTGTGCTAAAAAGTTCATTTTATGAATAATACAATTTTTTTTTCTGTAGAAGAAATAACACAGCGTTGAAACAAAACACTTCCGACAATCATCTAGGGCTAGAAAAGAAAGGAAAAGATGATCACTTTGAGAGTACGAAACTGACACGAAACTCGTGTATTCCTTGCCTTGTACGTTATTGTAAGAAACTGAACATCTGATGAAAATAGGGTGGGTAGGTGCTTAGGGTGTGGGTGTGGATGTGTCTATGGGTGCGAGTGCGAGTATGAATGTGGATCTTTGACATCCACATCCACACCCACACCCACCTACATCCGTAATCTCTTGAAAAATGTTTGATTATTCCGAACGAAATTTAATAAAAATATTTTCGTTCTGCTAGATTTTTCGATGATTTCCATAGCATAATCTTCCGTCGCAAATTTAACCACTATGCCACGATCTCGACAACGAACCACAGAGAATCGTTCAAAGCAAATTATCGTGAGGCTGAAGTGCATAAGCTGGCATTCAGGTCAGCAGGACACATTTTTATATTTGAAAGCCAAGTTTCTTCAATCTTCAACGTCACCGTTAGAAACAAGAACAGTCGATGACGCATCTACGTTCGACACGATTACAGTGTAATGTATTCAATTTATCATGAAACGTATAAGAGAAATATGAAAAAGAAACTACAAATAGATTTCACTCATTATGTGGCATCAGTTATACCAGTTATATCAGTTATTCAATGTTCTTATCATATCCTCCACGAGCATGTATTTAGACACCTTGCCCAATGGAGTGCGAATGAAATCGCCCACAAATCGAATGTGCTTTGGTACTATGAATGGGGTTAACTTGTCGCTAAGGAATGTCTTGAGTTCTTCGGCTTCACATATCATTCCAGGTTTGAGTTTTACATATGCACAGACGACTTCGTCCGTTAACGGATCGGGAATGCCAAATACGTAAGCTTCGGCTACACTTGGATGTTCCCAAATAACTCGCTCAATTTCCAATGGACAGATATTCACGCCGTTTTGTATAATCATTTCCTTTTTTCGACCGGCGAAGAATAAGTATCCCTCTTCATCCATGCTTCCTATGTCACCCGTTCGAAGCCATCCACCATCAGTTATAGTCTCTGCCGTTTGCTCGGGGTCATTATAGTAGCCACGCATGATCGAATAGCCACGAGCCCATATTTCTCCTTGAGATCCTATTGGAAGTATTGTTCCATCGTCGCTGACGATTTTGAGCTCAATATGTGGCAGACATCGACCAAGTGATGTGTGCCGTCGCTCGTTGTCATGATCGATGTACAGACCACTAGTCAGAAAATTTCCACTCTCGGTCAGACCATATTCTTGGCCAGCGTGAGGAATGTGAAATTCTGTTTCTAGTAAGCGCAAGAAGTCGGGCTGGACAGGTGTTGCGCCGACACCAACATATTGCAACGAGCTCAAATCATAATTGTGCCGATCTGGATGTACGAGAATAGAGCGAAATAGTGCCGGAACAGTAAACACACATGTGCATTTTTCCTCATGGATTGCACGCATGGTTGCTTCAGGATTATATTTCTCAGCTGGTACAATGACTGTGCAAAGATTCATCGACGGCAAAAGACAACTCAAGACACCGGCTGACATATGATGCATTGATAGAGGTGAACAGTGTCGCAATAAGGGCGAACCATAGTGGAGTACAAAGAATGAGATAGTATTGAATACTCCGAAATTTGTGTAAGTGACCGCTTTTGGCTCTCCCGTTGAACCCGAAGTCAGAAAAATTGACAGTGGCAATTCTGGATCCACTAGGCGTGTTTCATGTTCGATTGGACATTGCTTGTTTTGTTTGATCAATTCATTATATAAATGTAAATCTCGAATAGCAGCAAGTGGGTTCTGATTCAATTCAGTTAGAATGATGTGCTTGAGAGTCGGTATACTCTTGCGCGATTCTTCTTCGAGATCAGGTACTGCCAGTTTCAGTGTGTTCAGTGCGCTATCCGTCCCAGCGATTACAATACCCTTGCAGCCAACTTTGTTAAGACAACAGACTACTTCGCGCGCGACGTAATTGGGATTCATGTGTAGCTAAGAAGAAATCCTTGGATTAATGTCATCTTTTACAGAAAAAGGATGGAGACAGGTTTGTACAGAAATCGTCTCTAATTGAAAATTCAATCTTTCGCACATAATTGAAGAGAACTCGAACTCCTCTTTCCAGCAGAATATGTTTTCTTTCTTACAAAAGTAATTTTAGTCACATTTTACCACAAATGCAATGCTGCCTGTAGGACCATACCTATAAATAATTGGATCGGACACGTTTTATCAACGGAGACCAATTTAACCAAGTCTCACATACGAATCGATAGGAGAGTATCGACCGCTCAACAACCTCACACAGTCAAGTATGAATTGAATATTGTGCAATACGATCTTGTCTGTATCACAATGTAAAAATCGTGTGTCATAAGCATAGCTAGTAAGAGTATGGCCCTTACGGTCTTCCCCATTTTTCACGGACCCAAGTACCTGTAGGCAGCGGTACTTTTCGGTTAATATTACAGAAAAATTGTGGTTTTGAATACCGAAAATTACAATGCTTTCTCTGATCGCACTCCATAGTAATAACCAATGAAAACAGACATTACCACCGCCTATTAACACTGCTTTTACTTACTCCGTCACTCAAAATGTATTTTGCAGAAAACACGACTCTGAGTCCATGGAAAATGGAAAAAATCGTAAGAACTATACTCTTACTCACTATGCTTATGACACACGGTTTTTACAGTGTGATGCAGACAAGATTGTACTGCACAATATTCAATTCATACTTGACTGTGTGAGGTTGTTGAGCGGTCGATACTCTCCTATCGACTCGTATGTGAGACTTGGTTCAATTGGTCTCCTTCGATAAGACGTGTGCGATCCAACTATTTATAGGTAAGGTCCTACAGGCAGCATTGTATTCGTGGTAAAATGTGACTAAGACTACTTTTGTAAGAAAGAAAACATATTCTGCCGGAAAGTGGAGTTCGGGTTCTCTTCAATTATGTGAGAAAGATTGAATTTTTGATTAGGATCGATTTTGTACAAATTTGCCCTTCCTCGTCCTTTACATTTTTTTGGTAGCTTAAACTGCTGAAATTCTTAAAGTAGTCATGCATAGACTTGATGCGAACCAGCATAAAAGTAAACGCTTTTCAATGTTCATTGTTTAAAGACTCTTATTGATGCAAACTACTCCGAGAGGATACAAGAGATAGGAAGTCTCCATGTCGCCGAAATAATAACGAATTTCCTATGGCTTTAGTGTACGGTAGATTTGCTGCCATTATGTGATTTTGGTTTTGGCTACTAAGATGAATATGAACAAAGTTAGGTGCACTGTACAAGATGAGTAAAAATGTTTTCTCAGCGGCAATGCTTTGGCTTGATATAGCATAAGTGAGCAACTATATACCAAATTAAAGCTTGTTAAGAATAAGACTCATCATTAGTAAACAATTAAGATCAAGATGACTTTTTAATATTGAACGTTGGAAGTTTCTAGAAAAGTGTATAGACCAGCATGTACTTCACAACAAAAGCATCAATTTTGTGGGCGATGACTTCTGTTTCAGAGAATCATCTGATCTAAACGCTGTAAAAATACACGACTGTATACAGTTCACTGCACTGATTCCGAATATTACGAGCCTAGCAGTCCTTATGCCTTTCTAGATTCTACATTATAACTACCAATCCTCTTTTTATAGAGGAGTGTTTGTTATCAAATTCGATATCTAATCCGTTTACTATGTGCCACTGGATGAAATATCACCAAAAATACTTTTGTACCAACATTTTAACCTTTAATGTCAGATAGTAAGCTATAAAGCAGGGAAGTAATTCATACATTGACTACGAACAGTCTTCTGATATTTATTCTCGTTTCTTTATTTATTCACAAACTGATACTAACAGTACAATATTTCAAAAAACTTACAATAATTTAAATAATGCAAAAGAAACACATATCATATCAACTGATTCGAAATTTTCGATCTCATACCGGTTCAACAAAAACTACATCATTCGATAGAGCATAAAAAACTGAGCAAGTCTGTCTGACTTTTTGGAGACGTATTCCCAAGTTTCCAGCAAAAATTTTTAAAAATAGATTTTCTAGCAGAAATAGCACAGGTCTTACGTTCTCTCTCTCTTTATGTGCATATATATCTGAACGATCTATTTTTTTCGTTCTGTCGTTTTCATCGTTCTGTTTCACGTGTATATGAATGTATCCTATTCCGCAAAGTTCAACATTCCGGAACCACTTTCCACCCCGGAATCGTTCCCAGCGATTCCGGAATCCAATACGAACGGAGTCCGCAACAATTCCTAGGAATTCCGTCTAATTCCGGAATTCCCCAACTAAACAACACCGGAATCGGTGGGAATTGGGAAGAATTCCGTCCAATTCCGTCTAATTCCGGAATTACAACTCGTGTCTTTATTCTATCAATCTTTATCACTGTAATGACCATCCCATTCCAGTAAGGAATTCAGGATTTCAGTGGAACCGGAATCGGTAGGAATGGTTGGGGATTTCCGGGAATTCCGTCCAATTCCGGAAATACAACTTGTGTTTTTATTCTATCAATCTTTATCGATGTGATAACCATCCAATTCCGGTGACGAATTCCGGATTTGAGCGGATCCGGAATCAATGGGAATTACTAGGAATTCCCGGGAATTGCGTCCAATTCCGTCTAATTCCGGAATTACAACTTCTGTTTTTATTCTATCAATCTTTATCGATGTAATGACCATCCAATTTCGGTCAGGAATTTCGCATTTGAGCGGATCCAGAATCGGTGGGAATTGCTAGGGATTCTGAGGAATCCCTTCCAAATCCTTTCGATTCCGGATCCGTCCCATACCCGGAATTACATCCAGTTATAATCCTCAGCCGATGACTGTGATACCAAGGCTGAGCGATTCCGGAATCACTAGGAATTCCGCGGAATTCCTTCCAAATGCTTGTGATTCCGGATCCGTCCGTTAGCCGAAATTCCGTCCCGAAATTAGATGAAGTTATAAGCCTCAGCCAATGAGAGTGTTACCTTGGCTGGGCGATTCCGGAATCGATACGATCCGTTGTAAATGATTCCGGAATCGGATTATGGTGTGGGTGAATTCAGTTCAGGAATCGGTGGAATCGATTTCGGGACGGGAACTGATTCCCGAATGTTCAACATCGCGGAATGGCATGTATTTTCATTTCCGAATACCCCTTAAACATTATATGTTCTCATCATCTTTTCGTTTGCTCTCTTCACTCGATTGAGAGATGTACAGCCCAACGTTATTAACCTTGGCTTCATGTTTGAGGTCAGTTTACTTCTCCCTTATCAATAAACTGAATTCACTTAAACAAAACTGACAATTGACTAGACTATGCGAGTACTAGCTTCTCACATAACGATTTCAGATAATATGGTTCCAGCAGAATGTCCCATTTTCCTATAATGGTCTTCAGCTTCGTTGAGAGAGATGTAATTTGAATTGAATATCTTCTTTTTCTGAAATTGGGTCCAAAGATAGAGATAAGCGGCATCACGATTATCTCAATCATGGTCACGCAAGATCGCGAATCTGATTTGGCCGAAGTCAAGGTCAACGATGATTTATGGCGCTGACTGTGAACAAAGTCAGTCACGATACATTTTATTGATGACAAGAGGTATCTTTTCTGTCATGATGATTATGTAGTGATCATTAGAGTGAGAATTCACTCATAGATAAAGCTATTGTACAAAAAAAAGCAGTAACACAAATCTCAAATTGTTGACTGTACGGGAGAAGAAAACTGAATGCATCATAAAAACGTCCTAATCTGATGACCCGTCCAAGAAGAACTTGTCTAACGACGGAATAATTATTCTTATGAAGGAGCCCTATCCTTCTATTAACCTCATGAAACTGAAGCAGACAGGCCGAATGTCAAAGTGATGGTGTCGGCTCAGCATCATTGTTGTCGACAGTATCGAGCAAGAGTTTTTCGTGTGCAGTATTGCGAAGCAGCGGTTCGAGCACACAACTAGAGTCTCAAGAGCTTCTTTCCTCCTCGTACAAGCAAGACCGACGCAATATTGAAAACCTGATGGCGTCGATCATCACGGCATGCGCAGAGTTTGTCGTGATTAATGGCTGATTGTTTGAGGCAATTGTTATACGTGTACAACTTAAAAACTTGGCTCAATTGAAAAACCAGCTTTTCAAATGACCTCACTGATTCCTTTCAACTATTAATCACCACTAAATTCGATTGGATAAGTATCAAATAATCAATTTGGATAATTGTGAAAATTGTACAAAAAGTTGTACGTAAAATATATTCCATATAGCGCTCCATGTTGGGTAACCGGAACATCGCCGATAAGACTTTCGCAAATCGGACTTTCGCCAATGGTGAAAGTCCATTGTACTTTCGCCAGTTTATATCCCGCGCATTCGCCAGTTGGCGAGTGTCCACTGTACTTTCGCCAGTTTATTACCCTCACATTCGCCAATTGGCATGTGTCCACTGAACTCTCGCCATAAGATCTCTTGGATATTCGTCAATAGAAGAAAGAGTGACTTTAATTGGAGAGATTGGTAGCAAATATATTCTTAACGGTATGACTCTCGGCACATTTATATAATACTGCAAGTAATTCGTATACACTACGTAAAATATGAATGCTTCATTTCAATGAATAAAAATCTATTTGACTTTCGCCAATATATTCTCTGAATATTCGCTAGTATATTCCTCGAAAGTCGCCAATTGGCGAAAGTTCAGTAGACATTCGCCAGCATATTCATTGGACAGTCGCCAATTGGCGAAACTACACAGAACTTTCGCCAATACTTGTCCTGGATTTTCGCCAATTATTGGCGAAAGTCTTTTTGGCGAAGTTCCGGAATCCCTCCATGTTGGCACCCAGCAACATGGATCAGTGGGTATGGCACCGCGTGTGAGTGGAAGGGCGCACTGACAATTTAAAAGTCGAAAGTTGAAAGGGATCGATGAGATCATTCGAAAAGCTAGCTTTTCAATTGAACTAACTTTTCAAGTTCTACACTACCATAATATTGACATCACATACCTTAATCAGACCAAGTTTGGAAGCGACATAGCTGAGAACAAGATTTTCAGAGCAATTTGGCAATGACACAGCCAGTCGATCACCTTTCTGAAATCCAAGTTCTAGAAGAGACGTTGACAAACAGTCAATTTCATTTTTGAGAGTTGCATATGTGTATCGCTTATTGGCGGCTATTGAAACAAAATGACAGTAATATCAACGTACAGTCAATCAGATATACCTTTAAATACGTAGCATTCATAATCAGGATATCGAGAGGCAACTTCATCGAAACTCTGTGCAATAGTTTTGTATTTAAATGGAAATAAGCAGGCATTGTGAACGTAGCTAACCGTGAGTTTTGCTGTCGAGGCGTTTTCAGCTGTTAACATCTCTAAAATAAATGCAAGAATTCATTCTTGTCCTTATCTTATCTATCTCCATGTTGGTGTTTATTGTCATACGAACTTGCTGAATCTCAAACGACTAAAGATGATGAATTGACGTCATCAAATAAAGTGAATGATATATAACGCGCTCTGTCATCATATATAATCATGTGTAAGTGGTCCAATACTCATTTTGTGGAACTCACATATATTTTCGAAGAAAAAATGGTGAGTGTAAGTTTTAAGTTCGAGTTTTGGCGGCTGCCCCCCCCCCCCTCCCCATTACAGACATACCCCCCATTACAGACACCCCACCATTACAGACAAGTCACCATTACAGACTTCAGCAACTGCACACAAAAAACTTAAGCTTTACTTAACAATAGAAAAGGCTTGAACGCTTTGAAGAATATGAATTTGACTGCTATACAATATTATAATGTTTTCATTATTATTTGAAAAAACTAACATGCACTTAACAAAATTCTTAATAGTATAATCGTTGGCTTTTTTAAGAATTTAAACTTGTATGCTAAAAATCAACGGTGAATAGTGATAATAGGTATTAATCTGTCGTACCGATGATATAATCAATACAGGAAACATGATTCGATCTTGTTATTAGTGTCAGAAGGAAACAATATCATTATTGATAAATTAATTGAGATGTATAAAAGTATTGTAAGAATGGCTAATGCATATTAAGTGCATTATTGTAAGACTCGTATTTATGAAATAGTTGACGATGAAAAAATTTCCAATAAAAAAAAACAAAAAAAATGATTATCGAGTATATATCAACACTAATAAAAAAAAATCGGACGCGCTCAAATGAAAAAGATAGTCGCAGTTTTAAATGTACAAATAAATAATAAAATATTGTTTATGTCAATGATGAGCTATAAGAATCATTTTAATCAACAGAAATCTTTCAGTTTACAGATGACATATTAGGATAACAAGTCTAAAGGATATACGTGAGTTCCACATTTCAGCTCCTTTGGAGCTGCACTAACAAGCTTCTTACGATCGTTTACGGTTATATATTTAATTTATGCTACTAGGTGATTCCGTGAGAATCCTCTCGCTGTTACAGTGACAATATTCAAATTTCTTGACATTAGCAGAGCTTGTGCAGCTTTTACTCTGATCATTTTGGTACCAAGAAAATTATATTCTTGGTACTAAAATGACAGCAATATCGTTGAATTATTTTGAACCTATATTTTGGAAAAAAAATAGTATCATAAAACTGTAACTTTCGCACTCTTTGAGCTGTCTTCTGATATGATGATCTTTGAGTTAAAAAATTCATTCTATTGGGTTGATGCAAAAGTCTCCGCCGATTTTTTTAAATTTTTTTTAAAGTCCTCTAGCGCTACTATGCATTCGTGATTTTCACACATATGATACCGCTTGTGTCGTACTATAAGATGACATTGATAAAGGTCCCATTTTATTTACATTCTTCATTAAAACATGTCAGAGATTCCTATTCATATCCGACACTGCATTTTGTATGAGTTCCAATTAGGGAACAATACAAGTGCTGCTGCCCGCAATATATGTGCTGCACTTGGTGAAGGTGCTGTTGCTGATCGAACGTGTCGAGATTGGTTTAAAAGATTTCGTGAAGATGACATATCATTAGAAGATCGTCCGAGATCTGGACGTCCTATCGAATCTGATATTGAACGATTAAAAGTCCTTATCGAAGACAATCCACGATTAACCACCCGTGAATTGTCAGCAATGCTCGGGTGCAACCAATCCACCATCGATCGCCATTTGCATGAAATGGGAAAAGTTAATAAACTTGGAACATGGGTTCCACATCAACTAACCTCGGCAACATACGGCAAAGAATCACCATATGCAATTCTTTGTTGTCAAAACGCAACCGACATAGATTTCTTCAGCAAATAGTCACTGGTGATGAAAAGTGGGTTCTATATGTCAACCATACGCGCAAGCGCCAGTGGGTAAATCCTGAAGATTTGCCTGAACCTAAACCAAAAAACGACCTGCATCCGAAAAAAATTATGCTCTCCATTTGGCGGGATTCTCAAGGAATTATCTACTGGGAACTTCTACCTCCTAACACCACGATAGACTCACAGCTGTACTGCAAGCAACTTGAAAATTTGAAGGTCGCATTACAAGCTAATCGTCCAGAAAAGCGAAAAATTCGATTGCTTCATGATAATGCAAAACCTCATGTCTCAAAATTTACCCGCCGGAAGCTGGAAGAATTAGAGTGGGAGGTCTTACCCCATCCACCATATTCACCAGATTTGGCACCATCCGACTATCATCTGTTTCGATCGCTCCGCAATCATCTGGTCAAAAAACACATCGATGATCAAGCCTACCTAAAATCGGACCTCGAAACTTTTTTTTTGTCTTTGTCTAAGAAATTCTTTGAAGATGGTATTCTGGATTTGCCTAAAAGATGGGAGTATGTAGTAGATAACAACGGTGTATATGTTGTTGATTGATGATATTTTGTTTCAATAAAATCTTGAAACCGAGAAGAAGAAAAAAATCGGCGGAGACTTTTGCATCAACCCGATAATTCATTTGGTAATGAGAACAGGTTACCCAATCCTCTTGAACTAATGATGATAGACCTCTATATCTTTTTCTCCAATTTTAGAAGTTCGGTCATACTCTACAAGACTTTAACAATTCTGAGTCGAATTTTATTCTACTTGAACAGCAGTCAGACGCGTTGTCATTCGTCTCCGAAACTTTGACTTTGATCGTCGCAACGCGAGAAGAAAGTTGCACGCTTCTCTTCTTCGATAAGAAGAGTGTTGACAGTCTATTCATGGGATCAAAAGTGTGACTGGACTTCTTCGCTTTTCAAATCAAATCGGCGATCGTGCTTTCCTCATACGCCTCGTCACATCGACGTCTTCTAAATCGAACAACTTCCTTTATTCGATGAATCTTAGACGCGATCCGATCTACTGAAGATGCTGAAAACCGGGACCGAAATGGACATCGAAGTTGAGACTAGTATTAATCGTTTTCGGTGTGGGTGTGTGGGTGGGTCTGGGTGTGGGGTGAGGGCGTGGCTATGGGGTGTGGGGTGAGGGCGTGGCTATGGGGTGTGAGGTGAGGGCGTGGCTATGGGGTGTGAGTGGGTGTGGGTGGATGTGGGTGGGTGTGAGTGTGTTCTGTTAGTACTAATTCACACTCACATCCACACCCACACCCACCCACACTCACACCCACACTCACACCCACACCCACCAGCCACCCACACCCACATCCACACCCATAGCCACACCCACGCACCCACACCCACACCCACCCACACCCACACCCACACCCACACCCACACCCACACCCACACCCACCCACACCCACACCCACACCCACACCCACACCCACACCCACACCCACACCCACACCCACACCCACCCACACCCACACCCACACCCGCCCTCAAATTAAAGAAGCGATATTCTCTTGAAAACTCGATAATTGGCGGCATGTGGCCGGGTCCATCAAAGCCGTCACGCACTCAAATGTCCTTGTTTTTTAAGCATATTGTTTCAGAATTACAAAATCTAGAAGAAGGTCATCTTTTCGAACTGTACTCGCCCGAGAATGATCATCATTCTAAGATTATCAAAGTCTTTTTAATTGCTGCATGTTGTGACAAGCCAGCACAACGTCTCATACAATGTCTACCAGATCCAACAGCATTCTTTGGTTGTGGACATTGTGAGATTGGAGGCGAGATAAATATATCTTTCCACGCTCACAAAATATTTTTTTATTGCAGCTTTTCCATTAGAAAATCTTAAAAAAATAGGCTTGAATTGAGATCATTTTAAACGATTTATGATAGAACAATGATCAATCTTCATCCGACTTTTTAAAAATTTTAGACGAGCTGTTTTATTTCTTTTTATAGTTTTTCTTTTACCCTAAACGGGCTGCTCATCTTAAAAGAATTCTAAAGAATATTAGCGAAAACTTGTGATTGAAAAGTCAAAAACTGTCGAGAACATTGAGCTGAATTTCATCAATCTGACCACTCTTTTTCTTGATTTCTGTTGCATTTGCCTATTATATCTAGTTTCTTCTGCATACTTGAGAAGATCGTGTTATATTAAAGGATGATATATATTCTTAGGGAGAAGTGTGTCAACAAAAAATGATGGTTCCATCATGAGCTTTGCAATCTATGAAAATGATCCATTTGCATGTGTACGTACAAATGAGCGTTACGATAAACTTTTAGAACAACTACGAAGAAATCAGGATCACTTGTCTAAACTTACTAATAAACGTGGTCGACGTGCACTTATGAAAGCGCATAAAATTGCACAGAGAGGTGTTAATAGTCCTTGTTCACTTCGAATATTATCAAAGTTTGATGTTGGAAAATCTTTTCTCGTCGACAGCTTACACAACATCTACTTAGGTCTGTTTGTAAGTTCGTCAATGGCTTCCTTTTTCGTCAAAATGTCTGAAGCATAATTCATTTTAGAAACGGCTTCTCTCACTTTGGCTCAGTCATCAAGATAAGAATGAGGATTGGTCCATATGGTCACAAACAAAAGAGTTGTCAACTTTGTTAAGTAAAGTTCGTTTTCCATCAACAACAACTCACCATCCTCGTCCTCTTCATAAATTTGCAAAGTATAAAGGCAGCGAAATTCGACTTGTTTTACTGTTTGGCTATTCAATCTTTGAGAACATTCTTAAGGCTAAATATTATTCTCATTTGCTATTACTTGTTCTGGCGGTTCATCATGTGAGTCTGCAACTGTAGTACTAATTGAAATGACACAATTACATGAATCTTTAATTTTATAGGCGGGATCTCGTTGCTTAACTTATGATAACATAATTGTTGTTGATAAATTATGTCGAGCCTTTCTTTATCAATTTCCACAATTATACACAAATCGACACAATGTACAGGTATTCTTTTTGCTTTCTCATACTTCAGAAACTCACGGTGATTTGACTTTTCATCGACGAAGATCATTAATTAAAAGTAGCTTTAAAAAGCTTCAGCCTTCATTACAACTTAATCCGAGATGCGACTGTTAAGCATTCATATCTTATCAGAGAAATATTAGAGTGCTATGCTCTATTTTTTATTGTGATAATATAAAGGTAGCTCATTATTTTGTTAGCATCAAACTTGTCAAATCTTTAATCTGCCATCAATATTAATCACAATATGAGGAACACGAATCGAATGCTTTATATGTTTAAATATCCAGGGAAATTCGCAGTAAATAAAATTCTTTGAATTGGTTTTCTTCATACTTAATATAACCTTTTTGCAAGACTAATAATAAACAAAATATCTAATTAATTTTTCTTAAAGTCACAAACCTATGAGCCAAGCTTCAATCGACATACTAGTAATTTAGACTTCAATCGGTTTTCTGAATAAAATTCTTTAAAGAATTAGACATTGATATTGGATTTCTGATAATTCATTGTGAGTCTCAGTATTGTATATCTGATATTAGGTTGTACATTCCATCTTATATATGCCCGAAACACTTCAACACTTTGAGCCTTTATCAACTTATTCAACATTTAATTTTGAAAATCAACTTGGTGAGTGCAAATAACTACTTTTCCTACTCTTTCATCTATTCAGATGAATCTTGATTTTTAGGAAAACTAACTGGTTCTTGTAAAAGCACAAGGCGACATGCAATTGAAATAATCAATAATCTAATGTATCTTCATGACGCACATTTTGAAGTTATGAATACTGATATGCATCTGGAATTACGAAAATTAGTCTCCACTTGGTTACATACGACCAATTCTTGCTCTATCTCACCCACAGATAGTGTGCGTGCTATGCATTCAGTAAAAATTATTGATCGATTCTTCAACTCAATCTTTTCCGGTGATGTTACTTACTATTCCATCGCATGCATAGGTGCCGTACGCTTCACAACCATAGATTATGCCAGAAATAAAGTTAGCGATGATTCATCGATCATCTTTAAATCTGGCTCAGAAGAAATCTTCGGTAGAATTCGTCGCATTTTTACAGTGAACAGCGGCGATCCTATGTTCTACGTCGATGTCTTTCCAAAAATGATTTATTTCGAATGTGCAACAGCAACCGACGTATTTTCTTCTTCTTCTATTCAAACAGGATTATCCAATGACGAAAATAACAGCATATTTATTGACGCTCATAACATCGTCGAAAAATGTGTTTTCTATGAACGCAGCAACAAAATGTGCGCTTTCTACAGATTTCCTACCCTAGAACACTCCTCTTGAACAACCTCTCATACACTGAAACTTTCTCATTTTGCTTTGTAGATTATTTAATTTGCAATTTATACCATCGTCATACGTCGAAATCAATTGTGCACAACTTTTCGAGTATTGTTTAAAGCGTCTTCACATCCAATGCATTACTGCCATTTTCAACATTATTTCAAATACTGTATTGAAATGCATTGTCAGTCAATGAATTATTTTAAATTTGAAGATTATTTAAAATAATGCGTTGAAATTCATTGATTGCCAATGCATTGTCAGAAATTGCAGCATTATTTACAATAATTCATCGAAATGCATTGACTGTCAATGCATTATCACAAATTTCAGCATTATTAAAAATAATTCATTGAAATGCATTTTCAGTCAATGCATTATTTTAAATTTGAAGATTATTTAAAATAATTCATTGAAATTCATTGACAGTCAATGAATTATTTCAAATTTGAAGATTATTTAAAATAATGCATTGAAATGCATTGAAGTTTCAATGTGTTTTCCGAAATTTCAACGTTATTTAAAATAATTCATTGAAATGCATTGATTGCCAATGCATTATCATCAATTTCAACATTATTTGTTAGAAAATTCGCAGGAAACTCGAAAATAATTAATTGCAATGCATTATGTCATAAAATAATGGAAAATAATGGATAATTTTCCATTATTTATCCATTATCGGCTACATGGGTTGTCTATTGTTACTGAAGTAGGTAATGTACAATATTTTCTAATCAAAAAAAAAAAACTTGCAAATCCGAAAAATTGCGAGAAGTTTATAATATATCTAATATCAGATCAATTTTATTTCTTCATAACCCTCAAGAAAAAGAAACTCATTGGAAAAGTTGGTTTTGAATTTCAGACAGAGAAACAACATTTTTTTAAATTAGAAATTAATAAAAGTTCAATTTTGAGTGAATTTTTCAAACATTTTTATCATCATAAAGTTACGAACAATTTTTCTGGTGAATTACTCGATTTATTAGCAGAAAAAAGAAATGTCTTTTTAGATATTAATTATAATGTGAATTATAGAAATATTCTTTTCGTAAATTATCAATTCGATAGAAAAAGTAAAAGAATAAAAATTATTCATTTTTGTGATTTATTAAGAAAGATTTATCACTTTATAGAGGGTTTGGATGTGAATGTGGATGGGTGCGGGTGCAGGATGTGCGTGTTGGTTATTCCATCTTCACACCCACCATACCCACACACCCACAATATTTCGACATCTATTCATATTAGGCGTCATCATCAGACAGATACAAAAAATTCTTTTTTTGCTTTTAATTTTTTTATTTTATAAAAGAGTAATTAGAATTATTTATTCCATTTATCTGTTTAAATGTCTCGACAAAATTAAAACTCGATCATCATTAATTTCTACTTAAAAGAAAAAGAAAACAACAATAGATTGATTCGTATTGTTCTATGCTATTAATGTTAATGAACATGTTTAGTTTCATAGAATATGATAAATCATATAGGAATATAATTTTATTAAATATAGAAGAAAAAAAAAAATTAAAACAAAAATAAAATTCATATGTCTGTCTAATGATGATGTCTAGCGTGAGTAGATGTCGAAATATTACAATTTATTAAATAAAGAAAGTTTATATATATTTTATATTTTTAGCTGCATTTTGTTTCTTTACATCTATAAGGACAAGTTTATCCAGTTGTGAATGATTTGATTTTCTACAAAATATATCGCCAAGCAGCATGTCGATCTCCCAAATCACGAATTTCCTCTTTAGACATATTCTCATAGCCCCATCGTCGTTTGTTCTCTTCGCTGCTTAGGTCACATATATCGGAGCGTTGGGCGTCTGTCTCATGTGACGCTGACTCCACACTCGCAAGCACAACTGATGATTGTATAGATCCATATAGACGATCACACCGTCGATTTTCCGCTCGCAGGCCAAAGAAAAGGATCACAACATTGATTAGACCGAATACGCAGAAACCCAGATTCACGGCATGGCCAAGGATAAAGCGAGGTGCATCTTGGGTGCGATAGAGTTGTCCACTAATCGCTCCACCGATGTTTCCCACCGAAATCATAAATGCCAACGCGGTGGCTCGTTTCGTTTGTGGACTAGTGTTGCCTGATAAAAAAGCGATACTAGTGGATATGCATGGAGAGAGACTGCCAGCTACAAGAATCACAGCGAGATACGTGATAATCACGTGTTGAACTGTTATCAGAATAATATAAGCAACTATGCTGATGGAGAACCAAAAAATAATGAAAATACTACGACGAGTATATTTATCAGATAGATAGGCCGTGATCATCATAGTCAAAAAAGCAAATACATAGGGCGGCACACTGAGCAGTTGAGCCTGATAGGTAACGAAACCAATATTCTGAATGATGGTTGGTGAGAAAAACGCTAGAGAATAGGAAGGAACGCAGCTGCTGATAGAACACAATGCCCAAACATAGGTTTTCCATGTCCATAGAGCGGCCAAGACTTGATTCTAGCTGAAGTGCTCGCTATCTTCAGTTCCTGCGTCAGTTTTTAGTCGAGTCATGACACGCTTGCATTCGGACTCGGTTAGAAATTTCGGACTATCAGAAGGAAAATCGTTAATAAGAAAGAAGGCCAGTACTCCAACAAGTACTGTTATGATGCCTTCGAGGTAGAAGATCCAACGCCAACCTTCTTGTCCGCCAACACCGGTCATCTTAGTGATACCATAAGCGAGCACGCCACCGAAGGCGCCAGCAAGAGTACCACCTGCGAAAAAAATACTTACACGCCATGAAAGCTCACGTCTCTTGTACCAACTGGAGAGATAGAAATTGGCACCTACATAAAATGAATCATTGGCAGATAGATTTTAACTGACTCGCCTTTCCTATACCTGGAGAAAGTCCTGATTCAAAAGCACCCAAAAATAGACGACACGCAAGAAGATCTCCATACGATTTTACTAGACCCATTAGCGTCATCACGATGCCCCATGCCACCATGATCATTGGTATCCATCGACTAGGTCGAAGTCGTTTCAGTATCAGATTCGATGGAATCTCGAATATAACGTAGGTAACGAAGAACACACTCAAACATGCATTGTATTGATTACTGCTTAGGTTTAATGAAACTGTTAGACCGTCGAGTTTTGCCTGGCCAATATTCACTCTATCGAGGATACTCAGAAGATAGAGTAATGTTATGATTGGAAGTAGGTGCCAGTCTATTTTGCGAAGAAGCTTTTTATCCTCCGGATCATCTTCCTTATCATCAGGGACAACGATATTCACTTCTTGTATGACAGTATTTGTCTTGATAGATTCTGTCTTAACAGAAGGTGACGGACTGTTTTTCTCATAAGTTCCGATATCGCTCATAGTTTTTGTCATATAGAACTGTTCTCAGTAATAGCCTACTCGAAACGAGCAATTTTACGTATATGCGTATAAAAGCAGAGGCATCAGGAGAGAGAGAGAGAGAAAGATGAAATCACCCAAGTGTATAGCTCTGAGTGTGCAAATTTTCTCATTGATGTTATCAGTCCATTCATTTTCGTTCTCTTCAGAGACCAAAAAAATATGTGCTTCAAGGTGTGCATTTTATATATTGATTGATTCATCGGTATGATGTGAAACCGAAATGATATCGGATGCAGCGGCCGAAAAGATACAAAAAATACAAAATTATCGAAAAATTTTTTTTTCTCGTGTTTTTTTATATGCCGTTACAGAGAGGTCAACGAATTGATTAAAAATATACTTTTTCAAAGAATTCCTTCTGAAAGATTGTTAATTAAACAAAATTTAAGATTTTTGATAGTCTTGAATGTGTCATTTTTTCTAAAGATACGTTTTTCATACTAAAACACTAGCACATTTTTTCGTTTAAAAAAAAAATTTCCGTTTGATGTAGATTATAAAATTGATATGTTTGAATTCTTCATGAAAAAATGAGTCTATAAAACTAATTTTTGTTACTATTCAACTATGTATGGGGCGTTGATGAAGAAATGAATCATATCTACATCCACACTCATACCCACTCTTTCCTATATTTTCTACGGAATTTTAAAAAGGTTCTGATTTCCTTGAAAAGTTCGAAACCTTTTTTAAGTTCCCTACCATGTATAGAGCTTTGTTAAGGTTCTGTGCTTTCGACGAAACTATTTGTAAGTTGCGTAGCCTGAAATATATTAAGTATTTTATATTTTATGTTAATATCTGAAAATAAAAGAAAGAATAGAGTATATCACATCGTCATGTATGAGAGGTGAAATAGTACTAGATATGCATCGGCATGCTCTTTTGCATTTTGGACTAGAGCGTATACTTTTTACTAATAACAATGTTATGATTAAATCTCTCGAAGCCAAGAGCATTTTACAGAGAGTCCCGGAAAATTTTGTTATCATTGTGCCGATTAATGCGTCATCTTACATCTCTACCTGTCAGAAAATAATGTAGCTATTTATATGATGAAGGCAGGTGCCTAATTCTGCTGGAAAAAAATCATCTTTTCTGTGTTGTATACACCGGAGAGAAATATATTTTTTTTCGAGATCGAGCTAACATTGTTCTGTGGAATGATATAAGATTGATTAGAAAATAATTAATGAATGACTTCGAAGAAGCATAACAATAGAGAGGGGGAGTGGAGGGTCAAATATAATTGAATTTTCATGTGTTCTTCATTTTTCCGCTCCATATATTTTTTGTTCCTAATTCTGTTGTTTACATAGAAAATTTTGAAGACATAATTGAAGAATTTTAGATTCGAAATTAACAGGATCAAAATTGAATGTAGATGGTTCAACCAATTCAGTTTTAAGATAAGAATTAGATATTATTTATTATTCTAAAGAAGAAATACAATAGCATTTAATTCATACTCTATCATAAGACATGTTTATTAATTATACAAAAAGACAAGTAAAAGACTAATAATATAGAAAGAAAAGAATATTTTATTTTGTTTATTAATCTTCTTCATTGATTGGAAGATTTTTATTCGGTTGAATAAAACTGTAGTTTAAACAGAATTGAATAATATCTGAAATGATTTTTCACAACATTCGAAAGTCTTTATACCTTTTCATTGACTAGTTGATCATCTTTTATTTCATTAATACTAAATAAAATATCTATTAATTCTGTTTCAATAATATGTATTGTAAATCATATAAAAAGCTCGAAATTGAAAATTAAAATTATTACAAGCACATAAATATTTGAAAATTTCAATAAATAGTTTTACCTTTTTTCATATACAATTCGATTTTCTTCAATTAAATCATTTAATCATTTTCATTCTTTAGCTTCTAATTTTAAATCTTTTATATAATCAAGATCTGTTTTGTAATAATAGTAAAACAATCAACGTTTTGAAAGCTATTTCTATTCATAGTTCATCTGCTTCACTACCTAATAATACCAATAATTTTATTCGATCATTTTCTCTAATAAAATATTTGACAATCTAATCAAAATTTATATCGAATGAAAATTATTGTTAATTATTTTACTTCATTTTGAACAATTAAATTGCACATACATTCAATTTGGGGTGTGGGTGTGGGTGTGTGGGTGTGGGTGTGGGTGTGTGGGTGTGGGTGTGTGGGTGTGGGTG
>CAJNOL010002442.1:0-18006 GCA_905250125.1 Rotaria sordida | reverse complement strand
GTGTGTGGGTGTGGGTGTGGGTGTGGGTGGGTGGGTGTGGGTGTGGGGTGTGGGTGTGGGTGTAAGTATAACTACTCCATTCATCCATACCCACACCCACACCCACCCACACCCACACCCACACCCACACCCACAAGCAAGCAAGCAAGCAAGCAAGCAATCAGACAATTTATGTTTGCTAGACTCTTCTCTACAAGAAAGAGAAAAAGTTGTTTTTTTGGTAAAAAAATTTTTTTCTAACATCAAGAAAAACTAATGTTACCATTGGATTCCACGATCCAAAAAACCTTCTGGGCAAACTTTTAAAAAAATTTTTTTTTAAAAAAAGTAGTTATTTTGACAAAAAAAATCTTTTTTGCAAAATTATGAAAAACTAGTGTTACCATTGGATTCCACGATCCAAAAAACACTCTGGCCAAACTTTAAAAAAAAAATTATTTTTCTAAAAGAAAGTCGTTTCGTTGACAAAAACAATTTTTTTCCCAAAATCATAAAAAATTAATGGTACCATTGGATTCCCCGATCCAAAAAACGTTTTGGTCAAACTTAGAAAAATTTTTTTTTTTTAAAAGTTGTTGTTTTTGTAAAAAAATTTTTTTTGAAAAATCATAAAAAACTAATGGTACCATTGGATTCCCCGACCCAAAAAACCTTTAGTCAAACTTTATAAAAGGAACATCCTTTGTGTTTTCAGATTATTTTTGAGTCAATCAGTGAAGTGCGGACATACAGGCAAGCAAACAATTTATTTTTGCTAGACTCCTCTCTCCGAGAAAGAGAACATCTTTCAAACGTATTCTTTTATTGTCCTGATAATATTTAGAGCCATATATTATTTTTCAGTAGCCTCTCTTTTTTTTAACGTTTTTATTAGTGCTGAAAAGTATTAATAACAATAATAGAAATCATTGATAGTTATTCAAGTGGGTACTTGATAAATTAATAATCATCGATTTATCATGAAAACGATGCAAACATTGACACATGGTCATATTGTCGTTGTCTAACGATAATAATAAAAAATAACTTGTTCTTTGTGTAATTCATGATTGTAATTGTTGTGTTGACTCAATCTTGCAATGACAAATCTAACATAAGCGTCACTATCTGTAGTAACGTAATATAATCTCAATAAACTTCTTTCAAATTTTTGTAAATTTTCTCTAACAACATTAACATACCGTTGTCATTGTTTTTGGACTAGCTGATGAGATTTCCATGTAGATGTCATTTTTTCTCCAGCGTAAGTGTTGTTTTAATATCGGATGCACACTACTATTTGAAATATTTAAGATATCGATAATTCAGTCAAAGCCCCAGGTAGATCATCTTCCACTAGGGTGTGAATATCTTCTAGGGATGCAGTAAACCCAGATGTTTGGGGTTTGATATCATTGGGTTTAGACTTGACAATAGATTTGGATTGGATTTGGGTTCAGGTTTGAATTTTGTAGTCTAGGTTTGGGTTTGGATTTGGTTTGAACTTGTTCATCATTGACCTAAAGTTCAAGGGATTTGGTAAGATACAGTGTAATAAACAACAATCTACTCTCATAGGAATAGGATAGACGGAAAAAAAAATTGGGGTTTGGTCTCAAACCGTTTGTGTTCGGGTTTGGATTTGGTCTTAGATGTCAAAATCTTTTTTCTGATTCTATTCTATTCCTAGTACAGTAAACTGTTGTTAATGGCACCGTATCTTACCAAATCCTTTGGATTTAGAGCATATGATGAACAAATCCAAGCCAAATTCAAACCAAAACCTCTAAGCCCAAACCTATGTTCGAATCTAGACTACAAATCCAAACCTGAATTCAAATATTGCATTCAAGTCCAAATCCAAATCTATCTCAAGATTTGTTGCATTCCTAGTATCTTCTTCACGTACACACATCCACACCCTATAAAGATTCAATCTTCTTTGTTAAATTTATTCATGGAATTCTTTTTCATTGTGTAGATGAATAAATGTATCATAGGCATTGTTCATGCTACATTTCGAGATAGTTAATTATACTCTTTTATTTGTATATTTTTGCCAAATTTTCTGTCTTATCTATTCTTATGTTTTGTAATATGTTTGTTATTGTTTTTTTTCTTTTTACGTCTTTGATTTGGTGTCTAAATATAAAAAATTCAAGTCCTTTTTGGTCGCAGATTTTGTCATAACACTTACTGTTGTGTATACTTGGCATATTACATTTTTTAGATCGAAACTGAGAAAACGTTTTTTACTAAGCATTTACAAAAATTTATAATTTTCGATATTTAACCGTTTCGAGATGATGTGACTCATCTGTGGATCACAGCACAGAGTGGCCCAAAAGCTCATTTGCCGCAGAAAAAAATTGAATATCTCTGCCATACTTCGATCAAAGGGGCTGATTCTTTTATCGCTGATAAAGAAATATTCATAGCTTATATTCATAAGAGAAACGTTGATATAAGTGTTCTGAAGTATTACAGTTGCAAGGAATAAAGAAATGATACCTTTCATAAATTATGAAAAAGCAATATTCATATCGCCGCGAATGGGTTAAACTACTTTCTCGATGAGGATACATAACAATCACTCCCTATGATCCGACAATAGTAGAAAATCTCCACTTTTCTTATCTCTTTTATTGGTCTCTCACTTGATCAGTATATAAAAAGGAAATAAATCATTGAATGAAAATTAGTTTGATGAAAATATTTTATTCATTGTTTTATAGAGAATGACAAATATTATTCACGATTTACCTGTATCGAATTCGATGAACAATATTCAATTGAAAGAGCAAACTGCAGAAAATGTTGTTTGCACGGAGCCACCTCCTTACGAATCAAGGTTCAACAACACAAACACCTCTCTTAAAGCGCATTATCAGTTTCAATTAGGATCGAGAGACAATGATGGATGTACACAAACGCTCGTCGGCACACAATCAACTCCAACTCGATCTATGGACCAAATAAAAACTCATATAGTTTGGTCTTTTTTTAATGTATTTTTCTGTTGTTTATGCATGGGATGCCTGGCTTGCTTCTATGCGATTAAGACTCAACGTTTAAAAGAAAAAAACGATATTCAAGGTGCATGGAAGGCTTCAAAGCAAGCTCAAAAGTGGAATATTATTAGCACTATATTTGGTGTAATCATCATTTTAATTTATTTGCTTATTAGACTGTCCATAAAATGATTATGATTAACACTCTTAACCACACCATTATTTTCTAATATTTAATCATGAATTTTTTTCATTTATTGATATTAATATATAATAATAAAGAGTGATCGAAAAGTTTTGACTTTTGTCAGTAAATCGATGATATCTATAACAAAGCTACATATGGTTAATTAATCGAAATATGTATTTTTTATAGAGAACGATTAGAATTATCATCTGAAAAAAAAGATATTTCGAAACACATAAATACAGTACAATCTTATGGTTATTTTACTAATCTTGGGTGAATATTGTCATTTTAAATTTTTTGAGAAAAGTTTTAAAAAAACTTCTTTATAATAGTTGTATGTTTTTTTCTCAGAGGGTTTTTTTTAATCAGATTTATCACTTTAAGTGAATCATATGCATCATATTTACTGGACATGATTGCACGTTCATAACACTATTCATATTGTTAAAAGCTTTGGCATTGGCAGTCTTATCTAGAGATGTATGTGAGGTGTGGGTGTCGGGAAAAAGAGACCCACATCCTCAAGTAAGCAAGTAAAAAACAACAAATGATTCATTTTTCCGTGTTTTTCTCGAATATTCCATTAAAATAATCGAAATTTATTTATTTTAAATAAGACACTCTTTATGCTAAATAAAAACTATGACGTCCTCTACAGCATTCCTCTTCCGGTATTTTTTTACAGAGGAAAAAATAAAAGTAAGAAAAAAAAATTTTTTTTCTTATATGTGCCATTAGAAATTCTCACAGAAGAGAAAAAGAGAAAAAAAGTATGACAATCCAGAAGTCATATTGTGAGTACGTCACTATTGAAAGTATGTATTTATTTTGACCTGGCATGTGAACGCTCTATTCAAAAAAAGGAGGAATAGAGAGGATTGCCATTGAAAATTTTTAGGAGGATCTGGTATCAAAAAGGAGGAAAATAGGAGGATTTCTGTTTTCTCGTGGAAAATGTATTCTATGCAGCACTTTAAATTATCACGATGCTTTTTTATTGTCTATACGACATTCGATAGATCGCCACCCTTTATTTCCACAACATAAATCCTTGGTTTTACACAATGTACAAATGAATGAATGATAATTTTACACCTTGGTTTAGTCATCGCTTAACAGGAATATCATCTGAATTTATTTTTTTCAACCATGAAATATTAAATCGTGTTATATGAAGAGGTATTTAACGAAAACGTAGTTATCTAATAATAGTTTTCTTGAAATGATTGGATATAGTCCTCTAACAAAAAGTGTGTTTTAATTTTCAAGAAAAGTTTTCTTTTAACTCGAGTTTTCGACAATTTCTCATTGTAATCGTCAGAACATGACCATATAGGAATGTTCAAAAAAATAATATACGTATGACTAAATTGCAACTTTTTGCTACGGTTGAATTTTTAGTTGTATTTTGTCAATAATTTTCGTTCTGGTGAGCCAATTCAGACGAATTTTTTATATGTTACTGGTCTTTGAGTGTCCGACTACCACACAAAAATTTAGCTCTCTAGCTCCTACGGTTGCTGAGTTACGAGAATTACACTGTTAAAAAATCGCATTTCACACAAAGATATACTGAGAAAATTGAATTTTTTCAATAAAAGAGGAAAACGAAAAAATATAATAAATAGATCATTTTGTACAGCTTGAAATATTCTATCACGTTACATATTTATTGTATTTTTTTCTTTCTACATAAGTTCTTATTAAGAACTTCTTGATATGTTACATAAAAAAATGATGTAATTATAATTTGCTAGAAGGAACAATACAGGAAAAGAAAAAGCGAAAAAGGTTGTATGATTATTGTATAATGTTGTTCGTCGTTTCTTTTGCACTTTTTTGCTCCTTCTAGCTAATTGTAATTATATTACCTTTTGATGCTACTTATTAAAACTTATAATATATATCTCATGTGAAAAAAGTAGGCAAAAATAACCTTTTAGCACTTTTAAAAGTTGTGTTTAAACAACAAATAATACTTATAAGTGAATATTTTTATGTAATTTTCATATTTTTTGACCAAAAAAGTAGCATTAAATATTATTGAAAGTATGAAAAAGCAATAAAGCTTACTGAGAAAGGTGAAAAACAATAATAAAATTTTATTTATTTTACTATATTAATATTGAACATACTTTTCAGTGTTTACAAGATTATTAATTACTGTTAATATTAATACAGTAAAATACATTAAATTTTATTACTATTTTTCACCTTTCTCAATAAATTTTATTGCTTTTTCACACTTCCAATAGCACTTAATAGTACTTTTTTAGTCAAAAAAGTATGAAAATTACATAAAAATGTTCACTTATAAGTATTATTTGTTGTTTAAACACAACTTTTAAAAGTACTAAAAAGTGGGTTTTTGCCTACTTTTTTTCACAGGAGATATGTATACTTCTTTTTCTATTTGTATATGTTTATTGCATGCTGATGACTATTCTAAATTGCCAGAAACTCGAAATAAAGATTGATATTGGTTGAAAATTAAAACACATTTTTTGCTGCAGTAATAAACTCAAT
This sequence comes from Rotaria sordida, assembly GCA_905250125.1. Taxonomy (NCBI): domain Eukaryota; kingdom Metazoa; phylum Rotifera; class Eurotatoria; order Philodinida; family Philodinidae; genus Rotaria; species Rotaria sordida. Next base: position 12,300 of record CAJNOL010002442.1, on the reverse strand, counting down.
CATTTCAAATATCTTCTGCACTGTAAAATCGCCAAATATTTTTGTTTAAGATATTAAAAATACTGATTCCACAACTTAAGTGATAAAAAGGAGGAATAGGAGGATTTCGACGTAAAAAGGAGGAGAAGGAGGACATGTTTTGAGAAAAAGGAGGAAAAAGAGGAAAAGGAGGAGGTTTCACATGCCAGATTTCGACTTATAACTAAAAAACAAAAATGAACGGGCTGTGGACATGATCGAACATATACAGAAAAACATATAGATAATTGTCAATCACATTTACGATCAGCTAAATTAATTGATAATAATATTTTTAAATTAACAAGCTATGATGGATTTTCTAATTCAAGTTTATTATTTGATTCAACTTGGTTAAAAGGTAAAATAACCAACAATGAATATCGTCAAGCAATTGAACAGATCAATCAACGTATTGGTCAATCATTAGTTGGTGCATCAAATAATCTTCCATTAAACCAAATACCAATAACTCAATCTACTATATTAGCTATTGAAGAATTAAATTTTTTTTTATTAATTTTAAATAAAACTTTTTTTATAGTTTTGTTGTTTTTAAATAAATTCTCATCAATAGAATTTCTAATCGGTTAAAATATATATTCGAAAAGTTTAATAGAAAAGAATAATATATGCTCGAAAACTAATCGGACAATGTTCAACTTTTATTTATCTTCAATAAAACGATGCTGAAAAAATGTTTTTTTTTTATTACAAGACAGAATTCTTTCTCCTCTTTCGAATCTTATACAACTTTTTTTTCTGACATGTTAATAAATAAAAGGACGCAAAAGACAAGAGAAGCACTTTTTGTCCTGTAAAAATGTCGATCATTATATCTCTTTGATAAATAGATTCTTGAAAAATAAATTATTTGTTTGTTATCAGCTGATAGAAAATATTCTCCTAAGGCGTATACTCTATGATTCATATTTGTCTTACACTTATAAATCAAACGAAACGAGAGAAAAAAAAACACTCAGACAAGGGTGTGGGTATCCCGCTTTGAGTTTGATTGTTGGAATATTGGTCTATGCATGCGATGGGTACGAATGAAACTGAAATCCATATGAACATCAGCACTCATACTCACATCCACAGCCACACCTCCAAGATAATTTAAATCAGTTGTTTTCCCTTTCATTTTTTACATCCACTCATAGACAGTCAAGCTTTGGCTAGTTTTTGTCAAATTTTGAATAAGTTCTTTTCAAAAAAAACCTGATCAATGTAGTTACAATGGTTCTAAACATACCTGATGATAATTTGTGGCAAAGATCGAAACATGTCGTATGTTATGCCTGAATCACTATTCACCTCTATAAATATACACCCACACACCCAATATATATAATTATTCAGATCGTAAACTATACCTGCAGGAAATACCACCAACAGCATGAGAAAATTTAGATCGGCAATTTAAGAAATTGAGTCATAATAATATAAACTACAGTATCAGCGAGCAATGAATAATTGAATATAGAACTATATATGAACAAAACTTTTAAGCTAATCTTCCGCCCTCTTATCATTCTTTCCTACTGTTCTCTCCGCTTTCTTACTTTTCATATCTTTCTGTCTTTTTCTTCTTCTCATTTTGCTTCTGCTTCTTCTGTTTCCTTTTTAATTCTTCTTCAACCTTCATCTTTCCTTCTCTGCCCTATGAATCTCCTATTCGCGCCGTTTATTGTTCACTACTCAACTTCATAAGCCTTTTTCTTTTTCTAAATTGAATTTTTACCTTTATTTTTCCATTATTACTCTGTTAAAGAAGCTTTAGAAATATCCTTACAGCTCAGATACTCTAAAAATAAAAATAGTCAACGATCGGATATCGCTTCATGCTTATAGTGCTCACAATCCTTCTCTGTTTTATTTCTTCTTGTAAGCGCTTCCGAGCGGCACAATAAACATGCATAATCAAAAAAGGTTATCGTGAAATTTATCGGAAAAACGGAAGCTAGTTTACTTTGCTGTTCTTCGTTTAATTGCATCAATATTTTTACTGTTCTGTTAACAGAGAAACGGAGAAACCTAGTTTACTTTATTTCTTTTTTTATTTTACTTATTCCGATAGTTGCTGAAGATTTTACAGAAGCAATAGAATAAAAAAAACGCTTTCCTTTTTCTTTTTTCAGTAGCCTATTCCGAGTATTGCTCGTCATTTTTCTGACAAAAACTTAAAAGGTTAGATTTGTTTGATTTCCCTCTTTCATCATTGAGATATTCTGAAAGTGATCACGCATTTTATTAAAAAGATTGAATGACTTAGTCTCATGTACTTTTCTTCGTATAACCATGTTCGTATTTTGTGCTTTTTTTGCGAGAGAAACAGAAAAGGTAGATTTGTTTTCGTTATCTTTGTTCATTGATTCCTCAAATTCTTACGCTTTTTATAATATAAATTTCATTAAAAAATCATTCCTACTTTTCTTCTTCATTTAGTTACTCTGTTTGTTCTTACATATTTTCTCAACGAATTAAAATCAGATAACTGAATTTCATAGAATTCTTTTCGTTTAGTTATGCCGAGAATTGTCAATTATCATATTTAAATAAACTGGATGAGTTGATTCTGCTTTGCTTTGTTAATTTTAACGGTAGTTTGCCTGGACCTTATGACAAAATCAGTATAAATTAGTTTGTTTTTCTCGTTTTATATCGAGCAGGTATTTGACGAGCATTTCATGTGAAGAATGACGTTGAATTAATTTATGTAGGTTTGCTATTTGTGATTTGCTTCACTAATACCTGTTGGGATTATTATGGAGAAAACTAGAATAATAGAATTCGTTTTACTTTTGTTCTTCTTTTCTGTATAGAATATTTCTTTTATTATATCGATGGTTGTTCTTGTATATGTAACCTAGGAAACAGAATGATTTTTTTTCTAAACCATCTGCTTCTTGTCATCCATTCATTTATTTCTTGAAAGACGACTCATATATATAGTAAAATAACAAAACTCATGACGCCCATGTAAAGGTGTGGATGTGGGGTGAGCGTTTGGGGGTGGATACTGTCTTCCCCTATACCCACACCCATAGCCATACTCTCAAGATTATAATTGTAAATGCTATTACCATATTTAAAAGTTGTTAGTGTGTTGATAGGAGCTTTAATTTGACCCTATTATGTTTAATTCTCTTAGATTATAATATACACTTTGCAATGCATAGATAAAAAAGATCTGGTTTTTGTTACAGTGTGCACAATGGATAGTTCAGTGATAAACATCGATAATAGATCGAGCAGTTTACTTGCAAGCAGTTCATTATTAAACAACTGTGAAACACTTCGTATTCATCCAATTTCAGATATATTTGATCCTACGAAAAATTATGTTGGCTTAATTAGCTATTTAAATGGAGATATTTATATAAAACAATCAGATTGGATTTCGAACAATATGGAACAACGGAGACAACGACGTGGTGGTCTATATCTTCATGGTCGATTATATTATTTTATCTACAGACGTTGGAGAGTGCGAAACACAGCATTTATTGGAGGTGGATTTTCATATCTGGATGGCGTGTGGAAATTTATCTCTAGAACATTGAATACAATGAACAACGATGAACGATTAAATAAATTTGAACAAAAAGTCTTACAAGTGGTAATTGATACTCTATATATCAATCATCGATGGTTAGAAATGCCTTGTGACCATCGTATCGATTGTCAAAGTTTAGCTGTGATGGAACGAGACAAAACGTACATTTCCAAAGCTCATCCTTCGAATATTAATGTCAGCAGAAAACTTCATGGTACGATAAAATGGTTGAATCATGAACGGTGTCGTCTTGGATTTATTGAATGTATTGGTCTTGATAGAGATTTTTATATCCATTCTACAGGCATACTAAAATGTCGTTCATTTTCGTGTTCTGGCAAACATGTTGAATTTAATATTATACAAGAAGGTCATAGCTGGAAAGCGATAAATATAACCACCATTTGGCCTTAGCTTACAATACGTTCGAGTTCAACTTTCAAAGCAGACAGTAGACACTAGTAGAACTATGTTTTAAAGAGAAATAAAACGTGGTAATTATTATAAACCGTGATAATATTCCATAGAAGCTTGTACAATTTTCATAGAACTAAAATATTGACACCAAATCTGATATAAAAAATGTTCATGTGAATGGAATCTCATGCAATTTTTAAGTTCAAAACGTTATTTTGAAAAGTTATCTCGCACTTCAGAGACCAACGGCACGAAGACGATTTTTCGAGGAAGAACCAAATGGGTCTAGCAAGTTTGATATAGCCTAGAATCCTAGTTCAAGTATGTTATCTCGAGATGACATCAAGATTTTTGATGACTACATGTCTACAGGTTACTGGAAGGCTTTGTGTTCGAAATTCATTTCCAGATTTTAAGATTTTTGTTTTTTCAAACAATTTTCTTCACAAGACATCCAGCTTATTATACATTCTCCTAATTTTATATTGATTCCATTTAGAATGAATATCTAATCTTAGTCATTTTGTATATATTTTTTAAATCCTAATTATGGAGCGCTTGGTACTTTGTGTTTTGATAATTTTTTTATCAAGCATCATGATATTCTGTATCTTTATCATACAGATTAGATTTGAAATTATGCAATAAAAGTTTTTTTCGATAATTCAAAATCAAAATATTAAATGATTAACGAGAAATTTTCACTGGCCTAATTTGAAATAGATAATGAAGTCAAATCAATTTGATAGTGTTATAGGATAGCATTAATATTCAAACTGCTAAGAAGTGATTGAGACAATCTCTCGACAAATCCCGAAATATAGAATTATCGTATTTTTTCTTTAATAGATCATTCTAATTAAAAAATTTGAACAGAGTGTTTTTACTTATTAGTTATAATGGGCTAGAACTTTAAATGAATAAAAATTCTCACACATCCGCGCCCTCAATTTATATCACACGTAAAATCCAAAGTAATACACTTTCTACAATATTTTTTGTATTCACATGTTATTCTTTACACAGCTTTCATTGATACCAATATGAATGCGAGAAATATCCTAGATAATACATTATGTTGATTCTTCGAGTTAGAAACTATTGGAAAATTTAAAAAGACTTCTTAATTCTCGATTCTTGGCTAGAATCGTAGCTGAAGATGTTTCATGTCGATACATAACGTTGTCGTTTACTTTTTGCATTTTTATTAAGTATATATGCCGGTCGAATTCGATCATTTGAAAAAAAGAGATTAATAATGTGATATTATGATTATGCTATACACAGTCTCAACAGTTAATGTGTGTTACAGCATCCACGTACACACCGAAGGTAGAGAAAGAAAAACATCTTTGCTGTGCCTGTTCTCTTTTTTTTACATGCAATTTTGCCTCACATTTACTTGTCAATAGTGAAGGACGGTGTCAACATAAAACATCATAACAAACGAAAAATGATCCACTGTTGCGCATTGTATGATGAGTGCAGTCAATATTACAGTTATTAGTCAACAATGTGCTCTGATTCTCGGTAAATCAGATAACTCGACGAAGAGTGATCAACTACATGCATTTTTCGATATTGTTACCGCTGAACTAACAGAAATCACACTATTGACAACAGTTTTCGATCTAATTCCCAAGATTGTGACTATTCTGATTGTCACCGACAAGAAGCGACTGTACAAACAATGCCAACTCGTTGAACATCGACTTTTAATCATTTTTCGAGATTATTTAATTGAATTACTATTTAATCAAGAACAAAGTGAATTTGTTACTAAGTTATCAAATCTCTTTTTTTTTTACAATATTTGTTTTGCTAATGTCTTAATCGATGAAATTGTCAAACTAGCTACTCACAAGCTACTTATAGATCAAATGTGCGTATTTTTCTACGAGATTGAAAATAAAATTTCAAGGAAACTAAACTAATTGAAATAATCAATCGTTTATTACGAATATTTCAAAACATTCAAATGAATCGTTTTGGTATAAAACAGAATTCAGTTTTAAAACTTTTGTTTGACAGTATTACCAAATGTATAAGTTCAAAATTTTTTATAGAAACTCTTAAAGATATACTAGAAACTATGCTAGATTTAAATGAAATTCAAATACTTCTTTTTGATACATGCCTCGAGTCCATGTCCTGGCAACCCTATGAAGATAATCCATTACGCAGGGAAAACCGTGTTATCATTTGTGAAAAGTTGTTGCATGCAACGGTTGATTTAATGTCGTCTTTATCATTGTCGGAACCCATACACTGACTTTGTTCTTTATTTGCCTTGAATGTTATGATTATGGATGATACAATAGGCGAAAAAATAATAGATAAAGATTACCACTTTCTCATTGATTATTGTATATCAATGCTAGGTTATGAAGCAGCATTATGATAAAGCAAACTCTACTAGTTACTCTGTGCTATGTTACGTATGATATTGATATGATAGTTTACATGAAAAACAAGTAATGTGGAGTAACCGCCGCAAACTCTCTACTGAAAAGATTTGATGCTATTGAACAGATGATATTAGAGTAACGAAATATGAGAAATGGTCTGTTCACATGTGCGTGAAAGAGCAAAACTGAGGGAATCGTCCATGACTAAATGGAAAAAATGGATCCCGATATTTTCTGTATCCTCCGTTTATCTTGTATATCTTCGAAATTTTCATTGTGTTCTGCATATTCTGAGCATATTCAAAATATCCTCGGTATCCTCAATGTATTTTCTGTAATCTCTAAACACCCTTCATATTCTTAGTATTCTTAGTGTATTTTATATATAAATATTGGTATGAGCACTGATATCATCTCCACAACTAGTGATATATTTAAATTTCCGCAGCGAGTAATAATAAATACGAAAAGCACCGCCTATTGACGCCAGAAACCAACCATGTCACTGATCAGATGGATTTCAAGGTTAAATGGTTTAAGCAGAACAATTTCTGGTCCTTTTTCATGAAGTAAAAACAAGTTAAAATTCAATAATCACAGTAGTGATGTATTTTTTTTTCTCTCACTGACTATTTATCGAGCATGCACAAATCAAGGTGTGGAAGTATGGGTGTGGGTGTGGGTGTGACTGTGGCTGTAGCTGTGAGAGAGTGAGTGTGGCTGTGGCCGTGGATGAGGAAACAACCATACCCGGACCCACAGCCATATCCCACACACCCATACCCACACCCACACCCATGGTTTTCTGTCTCGTGGATTTATCTTACAACATACTTGGTCTTCTCGACGACATTCTTGTCTAGAAATAATTTTAGAACCTCAAAAGCTCTAATACTACATGCAGATCTTCTTGATAACATCTAAATGATATTTCATGACATCTTCTAGTATTTAGAGTTCTTTGCTTAAAAACAATAATGAATTCTGTACATCAATATGTTATGTCTGTTATCATTGTTGGTTATGGTGAAAACTTCTGTCGTAAAATCCCATATTGGCATCCTGTTGCCTTCGTACTTTAGTTCACCTTAACCAAGTAGTAGACACTATTCGCAAATGAACTCTGTTTCAGGTTCGGTTTTACGGATGTTTCCAAGTGTGTGGTTGTGGGTGTGTGGTTGTGGGCGCGTGGTTGTGGACGAAGACGAGAGTGACACCCACATCCGCTCGGCACCCTTTGTCAGTTCTGCGTGTCAAAATTTTTTTCCACAGTGCGAAGCGTCGTTTGAAAAGGCACTACTATAACGACAGGGTAACAGAGAATTTTATTCGGTCTGAATGCGTTAAAATACTAAAATTTACAACGTCTATTGTATTTATGTAGTTCTTATCGTCAACAAAGTCCAAATCATGGTGTGGGAGCAAGGGCAATCAGTGCGCATTTTGCGCTGCATACTCCAAAAGCCGAATTGCATGCCATAATTGCTGGTGGAGTTCCAATTCCAGCAGTCACTGTTCCAAAAACAGCGCCAGCAGCACTATAACAAGCTACTGCAAGTGCAGCGCAGCCGGCTTGACATATACCGTAGGCTACTGGTCCAGTAGATGCATGCTTCAGTAATAAAATGACAAAAATTAACGGTATGAACGAGAACGTCGATTTCATTTGTTGAATCTGCAAAACTGGATTACATATGTTTTGAAATGAGAAGAAGTATATAAATGAAAACACACATTTAATCAGACTAACCAGAAACTTTATAAGGTACTAATGAGAGTTACAGGTATTTTCCTTTTCATTCTCAATCATCGATCTCATACTTCTGTGAAAAAATTCGCTTCCCATAAATGTAGTCATAACTCATGTAGTCGATTGTCCCTTTCGCGTACATTGCCTTTGTTTTTCTTGTGCTGCTCTTCCTTTTTGTTTTTCTTTTGTCTTCATGTTTTTATTTCTCTATACTATTTGTTGTAGTCATACTCCTCTCTCTTGATCTTGATCTGTGTTTTTTCTCTTTAGGTTTCATTTTCTTTTGTCGTTTTTTTTTTCCTCACCCTGCCTTCTTCTCTGTGTTTCTTCTAGTCCTTCTCCTTGTCTCTCTCTATATACCTTCTAATAGTAACATTGTAACTATTGGACGATGTCTTAAAAGGCCTTCGGGCATTAATTTTTCTTCAATAAGCTTAATAAAAAAAAAAAAAAAAAAAAACTCATGTAGTCGATTGCAGTTAAATTGCATTGCAATTGCGATGTCATCCGAACGCACCATGAGCTACAATTGAGTGTAAATACGCGTAATTGTGCACAGTTTTAGCGTAAAAATTTTCAGACATAAAAGTAACCACGCATTTCGTCAAAATGTGATCGCTGCGACACACCAGTGTGCACACTCTAAACCTTTTTGCGTCGCACTGCAGTGTCGCACGATTTGTGTCACAGAGTTAGTGACGAAAATGTGTCGCGACATTTTGTGTTGCAGACACAGTGAAAACAATGTCGCACTTTCCGTGGAAGAATTGTGTCGTACACAACTCATGTCGCCAAACACAACGCAATCTACGACGCATGCGACGCAAAAAGATTTAGTGTGTATGGGGTTTCTTTGAAAGAAAGGCAAAGTCGATGTTAATAGAAAACTGCGATCTTCTCTAACGGTGAATGCGCATATATATGAAGAAAAGAAATTTATTGCTTTACTCAACATTAGAGTGCTGAAAGAGAAATTTTTTTTTCTTCTCTGGAAGCGCAAAATAAAAAAAAAAGAGAAATATTTCTTTCTTCTCTCTTCTCGACGTAAAAGACGTGATAGACGAAGCAAGTAAATAAAAAAATGCATGAAGACGTGAGAGAGAGGATAACGGATATTGTTAAGGTGTACCAATGAGGAGCCTCCATGTCGTCCTGTTTTTACTAATAGCACTACTATATTGCCAAAATGGCATATAGTGGCATATAAGCTCGGAGAATTGGAATAATAAGCAGAATAGTAATCAGACGAGAAAAAATGTTTCCAACACAATATCTACAAGATTAAAATATAGAACACGATGGATTCGCTCTGTTTGCAAACGAGACTCCTAGTCATGTTTATCATTGGCCGCGAATGTTTGACAGACAAGCATATCGAAATCTCTGCCACAGTCTATGAAGTGGAGTAGATAGAGGTACATTTTTTTAACTCTATATTTTACACTCATTACCAATCGTGTTTCACAAAAAAAAACGAAGTGTATAATGCAGAAATTCCCAGTAAGGAGAACTTGACGAAGAAAAGAATCAATTTTGTTTTTATGATACTCTAACAGCCTGGAAAAAAAACAGAGACGCCGAATTGTTTTTATTGAGAATGAAAACAAGTTAATGGAGATATTTTTATCAACAAGCTCCACTTTTTCACGTCTTTGAAAAACAGTATGTTTTTTATTTCTTTTTCTATTCTCTCTATCACACGTTATGTGGGTTACAATCGTCCGCTGTTTTTTTTCTTCAACAAGAATGACAAAGTGAGAGTAATATTTTTTTTTCCGCGGGGGGAAGTTTATTGTTACGCTCTGGAGCCCTTACAATGTAGTGAGAGTAATATAATTCAGAAGTGTACACAAGTAAAAAGACTCTTGAAGAAGATAAGAAACAAAAAAATAATTTGTAACAAAAAAGGGAAGAAACTTTCACTTGCCTTGCAGAAAAGAATAAGATTGTTCTCTTGAAAGTGTAAGGTGAGATGTTACAAAATACAGATCTATCTACAGAATTCATCAGAACCTATAAAGATTTGAAGAAATCCATCGAATTGCATCAGAATATGGAAGGATCTTCAGGTATTATTATCATTGCGTCTAGTCTTTTTCCCAAAAAATCCTTCCATATGACTAATCCGAAATCGATTACAGTCTTACGCCCCCATCTTGACTACGTAAGTAACTGGCACCATTATATCTATTATGTACCGTCTTTTTTGGAAAAAAGACTAGACATGTTGCGCCGTCCCGATGCCGATCCAAAATAGGTTTTAAACCGAAAAAGGAAGGGCATCCATGACGCTACATCTAACGAATTGCAGTCTTACGTAGTGATCTAGTCCAAACTAGTCTAAATACTAGAAATATAAGGCAGATGGTGTATCGACAAATGGGGATGAATGCCTATCTGTGCTATTTGGCACGACATTTATTTGGCTAGATCATCACTTCAAATGTATCTTCTCTCGTCTTACACGCGCATAATATAGATACAGACAGAGGTCAAGCGGTCATACATGAGAGAACATGGATAGAGACAGAAGGTCAGTACTAGGTGGAGATTTCACAATACATAGACGATATAACATAGAATAAGTGAAGCATAACGATCAATGACCGATACAGATGGTTAGATTCGAACATGAATACAGTATATTAACTTATCCATCACTTAATCCATTGAATCAAATATGATCAAGCGATCAGCTGTAATATGTCATACACATTCTAAAGTACTGTTTAACAATTTTGCTCAAAGTTTTCAAGTTGTGCCATGAATACAAAACATTTATCATAAAATTCGATATTACTTAAATAAGTCTGAATAAAATTAATTCAGAGTTTTTTTTTATCTTTTTCAAAAACAAATTTAGCCTCCGAAATTTTGACGAAAATTATTTTATATTTCAAAAAAACAATTAAATTGAGAAAAAACAAAAGTAATCTGAAGAAAAAGATATTTTTTTCATATGATGATTTATATTTATTTTAATTTTAACTTATTCAAATTTCAACATGAAACTAAACTGAAATTGTATAGTTTAAATCCATTCTTAAATTCAAATTACCAGAATTGATACTTAAAATAAAATATGCTTCTCATATAATGATATTAAAATTATTTTTCAAATAAAATTATTCTTAGTCTTGTTTACAGTGTAGAAATTTTCAAGGATATAAATATACAACTCTCCTTAAGACGTTAACCACTGCTTTGTAATTTTATGTATTGTTTTGTGCTTCGACATTTTTTTTTTAAGTTTATTATAAAAACTGTAACTCTTTTATTCTATAAAAACATTCGATGCCTATTCTTCATATGGACAGATGAAAATCACCAAGTTGCATAGAATTAAATATTCAAGGGAGTGGGTGGTGTGGGCGTGGGCGAAAAGAAGACAAACACTGATACGCATACTCACACCCATCCGAAAATGACCACGACAGTCCCTAGCTCCAAACACGAGCTTTCAAACAAAAGAAAATTTAAATGTATAGGATAAAGGCTCACACAGAAATCGTGGAGATACAGATGAGCTATTTTTGACCCATGTGTGGTGAATATCTCTGTCAAACGTAATGACATAGGGCTGGAAATTTTACCATAGTCATCGTTCACTAGCCCCAACAAATTCTGAAAGTTTCATGCAATTTGGATGTTCCTGGTCTGAGATTCATTTTTCAGAGGGAGCGGGCCTTAATCCATTATTATCATTACATGGGATGTCTATAGGGTTAATTATCTGAAGTTTCTTGAGGACAACCCACAACCCATGATGAATTATATAGCTTTCTTCCGATAATATATTCGAATATGTAACTCTCAAGAAGAACGAATACTAATAAGTAGTAAGCAGTTGCAGTTTGTTGCTGTTCTTCACGTTTCATAAATGCGAAGTTTACTTTTTGTTTAGACAAAAACTTTATTGATCTTGCAAGACACTTCTCTTTCTCCGAATACTGTAGTTTGTAACTAAGAATGAAGAAATAGACAAGTGAAAAATGCATGCATTCAACATTAGTTAAGATACTTCTAAGGTTTCAGCATACTTGAAGAGAGCAAGTAACTACAACGAAATAGTTAACAATAAAATGCTCGTCGCTGATGACGCCTTACTTAAAGCAGTTGCATTGATTTTTCTCTTCCTTGCTTCATGT
>CAJNOL010002441.1:0-36306 GCA_905250125.1 Rotaria sordida | reverse complement strand
ACACGCCCACACCCACACCCACCACACCCACCCCACTCCAACACCCACACCCCACACCCACACACCCCACCCACACCCACACCCCACACCCGCACTCCACACCCACACCCACACTCGCACCCACACCCACACCCACACTCGCACCCACACCCGCAGAGCCCTGATGAGTGTTTTAATATTTTAATAAATAACACGAAACGCGTCGGCAAAATTAACTCTGCATTAATTTTTTAAAGAAATTCTAATTCAAGCACATTTATTAAGTATTCAATATTTGACATAGAAAATCGGTCGCTGAAAAGCAAAAGTTAAGAGTAGCAGATTGCTTTGTATTTTAGAAGTATAGGCCGACCTGTTTCATATTGATTTAAGCATCAGTCATTAAACGTATATGGTTGAGAAAGACTAATTGGTTATAAAACTTAATAGACGTCGTAGCTTGAATTTGATGTCTTCATAAATGATCATTTCAGCGAATAGACAGGTGAAAAAGGAAGTGAGAGAACGAAAGAAAATGTTTTTTTTTAAATTAATTTTATGATTAGTAGATATAGTTTATTATCTCTTATCATACATCTTATTAAGGCCACACAAAGTAAATCACCATTAAATATGTATGTTCTGAATCTGTTCGATAATACAATAAGAATAAATTATTTATTGTGTATTTATGTCAAAAGTTAGTCTTAATGAAGTAAATTTATTTAATAGTAGCAAAAGAAACTATAATAGACAATATCAGAAAGAAAGACTCGAAATGGGTGTGGATTAATATCCATATGAGTGTCACTAAAATTCGAGGAAAGATAAACACTCACACTCAGAGCCATTTGCTTACTTCCTCAACCGTACGCCTGCATCCACAGCCACACATCTAACCCTACAACGATTCCAGAGTTATACCGTACAACTTTGAGCTTCATTACTTACAAAGAATTATAAAAGAATCGTTAAAAATGTAAACATTTTTTTCGGCAGACTCTTTACCCATCTTCTGTCGAAATTCAACTCGGTAAATGATCATATTATACAAGATGAAAACTGAAGAATTATTTTTTGTGTATGAATTGTGCGGACCTTTTCCTTTTCGTCTAACGAAAAGATTTGTTAGATTTTTACGATTTCATGAAGCATTATGTAATACAACTGAAATGAAAAAAAAAACAATTTTTTATGTAATTTGTTTCTGTCAAAAAGTATGAAAAGATAGGCATTCGTTTTAATGATCATTAATCAAATAATGTTGAAGAAAATATTTCATAAGCAATACTCCGTTTTGCGCAAGCATCGGTGGTTAACTCTATTTGGTTTTGCAGCACTAACAGGTCCTAAGACATGAGAGACCTCATACGTTATATTTTATTTCATCATAAATGATCATTTTCGAGAATGTAGGCGTGAAAAGGAAATAACAGAACGAAAGAAAAAATATTTTCAATTAATTTATTAGTGAGCCCATTACAAATGTCACTCCTAATTACACATATCCATCATCTAAGCAAAACAAAATATATCATTATTAAATATATGAATATTTATTCTGAATCTTTAGAAAAACCTAAATAAGAATAAATTATTTATTTTCTTTTTTTTTGTCAAAAGTTAATTTTAATCAAATAGTTCCTCACAAAATGAGACATATCTATCACTTCAGAAAATTTCCACGAGTTTTCAGTTACATTTTTAGAAAAAAAATGCATGAGAATCAAGGTCAATCCCAATGAATCATTTATGTGAAACATTAGAGATATATATAATGAGAAGAAGTATTTGTTGAAGTTCGCTTATGATCATCTTTTACCTCAAAAACCAAACTATCTGATTTTCATCTATATAGAGCTATTGTTTCATTGTTTTTCCATTTCGAAAATGTTTCTGCGAATTCGATCTATTGACATGTCATTTAGTCAGTATAAGCATTTATAAATAATCAACTAATGTAACTTATTCTAATTTTTTTATTTCTATATATTGAGAACTGAAAGTTTCTTCCGTGTTTTTTGATTATGAATAAACATCACATCAGCTTAAAGCCAACTCTTCGTCATGCATCGATGAAGTAAGTATCTATGATTATTTTTCATATTGCCTCATTATACTTATCATTGACCATCTCTGAATCATGCACCTGCTTACTTTTGAAATTTCCAACATAGCCTTTCTCGGTGTTAATGCATCATTAATTGCATGACGCAGGCAAGAAAAACATGTTTATTAATACGTTCGATTATTAAATTGTAATTAAGATCAATCATCTCTTAATAACGCATATGATTGGCTTGGAAATTTCTCATTTTACATCCGACGACAGCGTTGCTTATATAAATAGTAGATGAAAATGAGTTACCTCTAGTTGACTAAACACCATACCAACAGCAATGATCATCGCTGTATTCAACATGATGATTTTTTCAATGATCATTATAATAAACATATATGCATCACCAACAGAAGCAGTGAGTAGATTCTCTATGTTGGATAAGACTTCAGATATCATCAATATATTTCAATTTTTATTAAGGGTCCATCAATGACACGAAAGAAACCGGAAGAAACTCGTAAGTTGACAAGTAAATGAGTTTTTCTAGTTCAACTCATGCGGAACTACTTTATCAACACTACGTCGCACATTATTGAGAAATTATCTTATTACAGACGATTTTGAGAGAACTTATTCTATCCAGAAGAAAAAAAATGAAAAGTTAATCAAATTGATCTAACTTGAAAGGATTTATTATTTTAACTTTTAAAAGTTCTCGTCAAACATGAGACACATCAGTCATGCTTTATCGACTTTGATGGCCTATAGCATTGCAGTCATCTGTTTCTACATGACCAGAACGAGTTATAATGGAAAAATTCTGTTCTGGAGTGATCTGATAATGCATGATAGAGGGAAGAGTAAATAAATCTAGTATTTTCTAATTTGGCTCAATTAAACTTCTGTGTTGATGTTTTTTCCACACTTTTAAAGGATTGGGTGCAGGTGAGTCAGAGATGGGCATAGTTCGGTTTCTGAATTGAACCAAGCCAACTCATCGGCTCGGTTCTTATCGAAATTGATGTGGTTTTGAAAAGTTTTTTTTGAATACGCGTTTTTGTTTTTTACATTCGTAGACATTTGAGAGATTTTTCAGATCAGTGTATATGGGTGTAACACAAACAAAATAAACCATCAAAAGATGTCTTAAGTAGCAAAGAATATATTCATAGATTCTCTATAGTCTTTCTTTATTCGTCTACGAATGATGGGACTTAATTAAATAAGCAATTATATTGTTAATGTATTGATCCTTCATCCCCGAATGTCCACAGATGTGGACATTAGCAAAATCATCAGTAAAAGAGAACGGACTATTTGATTGAATGCTAGTTCATTGTTAGTTGTGGAGGATTTCGAGAGCTATTAGTTGGTTAAAAAAGCTCTGCGTTTCTTTAACCTTAGGCTGAGATTATAAAATTACAAAAATGAGAATTTCTGAGAGTAGAGGGCGCAATTTTGAAATCGCTGCACACTCTAGGATCTAAAATCTTTTCTTTGTTCTAGTACGGATATCGATAGAGTGAGTGTTCGTCAGTTGTATCAGATAACTAAGAAAAATTATGCATGAATTTCTAGCTAAAAGATATACGTGACAATACAATGTCCACAGGTGTGGAAATTCGGGGGGGGGGGGGGGGAATGACATGAAAATGATTGTTTTTGTGTCAATGAAATTTTTCTAGAGAATAACATTAACAGCGATTTTGGAATATTTAATCATGTTTTGACCAAAAACTACGGGTTCAACTGCAGAAGAGCAACACCTACACTCATATGTTTAATTGACTAGGGCACATCAAGGAGTGTGGGTGCCACGGTGTCGTTATGCTGCAGTTGTACCCTGTCTAAGAATATAGTCTGTCACTCTCAAATGCACAAAATAAAATATTTAGATAAAGTTTACACCTTTTTAGCTTTTTTTCCTTTCTTTTTCTGCATAACATCTCAAAACTATGACGGTCGTACTCTATTTGCTTTCTTTTTATTAGTAAACAATAGAATTTATTACTTGATTTCAAAAACATCAAAAACAAAAATTTGAAAAAAGGGTTAAATTCATGTTCTTCCCCCCCCCCCCCCCCCTCCACCGAATGTCCACAAAAGTGTGGACATGGTATGTCTTTATGAAAGAACAACTGCTTTTTTTTATCTATATAGTATTACTATAGCAGTGTGTGATACGTTTCATTTCAGTAGTGAACTGGTTCGTAGGTTTTGAATAAGCACTTTCGGGAGTAAAGGGTTAAAACATTTAACTACTTTTAATGGTAATCAAGTACATCAAATGTAATGTAAAATGAATATTTGTATCATACTAAACATGCGTGATATTATTAATCTTGATTTTTCACCAAATTCCAAAGATATTCAACAAACCACTTTCCCTATTATTTCATCTGATTTATCAAATGTGCCTTGATCTTTCCACATTTTTCAGCAGAAAATATTATTTTGAACTTAAAATATATGCATATTCATAATAATTAAAATTAATCGGGCTCAAACCAGAGATGAGCACAGGGCAAGGTTTCATTTCCTGCTATGTCCTGCTAGCTATCTCGGCTCTGGTCGGCGGCAGCATAGGGACTATGGTAGGTGTGGGGATCGGATGAAGAGGACGAACAACGCACCTACATCCACACTGCACACGCTCTTTGGTCTAGTCATACTTGTTTTCTGATGATTACGGCATATAGCGCAGTGGTGACAGGAACATTTTCGGTTCTAGTGACTGATCCAGCAGCAGTGACCTTTACTCGCATGAACACCTACATGATGAAGGTGGCAGCACCAGTGACTACAACAACAACTACCAAGACTACAACTACATCAACCACTACCAAAAACAGAGCAACGTCAGCAACCACCAAAACTACAACAACATCAATCACCACCAAGACTACAACAACATCAACTACCACGAAAACTAGAACATCATCCACTACCACCAAAACTACAACAACATCAACTACCACGAAAACTACAACACCATCCACTACCACCAAAACTACAACAACAACAATGACAATGATAGGTTAGTAAGCAACTTGTTAGTGTAACTTTATGAGAATACACGAACGTTTATATCTATTACTCCATGTAATTTATATTCTGATGCTGCCTCCATATTTCGACTCTTCAAAATGTCACATGGACGATTTCTCTAATCAAACACGTAGCTAGAAACTTTCTGAAAGGAGCCGAGCTTCTAACGAGAGATTTCGTTTGTGCAAAATTATATTTTCCATAATTTTTCGAGGTAATCTTTACTTTGAAGCATAGATACAATGGAGACGAATCTCTTGTACCCGGCTCATTGGTCATATTAACAGGTAGTTTAAAAAGTATTCGGATACTTATGTATCTTGATTTCCGAAGTAGAAAAACAGAGATGCTTTTTCTCTTGTTTCTTTAGAAGATAGTCGTTACTTAATATTACATTATATATAAAAATCATGAATTCTGGCTTTCCTCTCGAATCGTAGGAAAGACAGTCGCTTAACACGATTTTTATTGTAATGCATCAATAGATAGAACAAAAAGCTCAACAAGATGATATATTTACACTATTCTTTTTCTATATGCTAAACTCATATTATTAGATAAATACGGTGAATGATTGATTATTGTTGAAAAAGTGCGACGATATTTTCATATTCTCAGCTACTATTCAATCACTTTACGAAAGCCTAGAGTGAACTTAACATGTACTATATCACTTTCTCTACAAAATAATAAAGTTTCTCATTGGGGCAAAGATTGGCTGCAAATGTTGGCTCAATATACGGTATTCATAGGGAAAACGCAGTAAGGATTATTGTGAAACACGATCTGAAAGGAGTGTTGAAGTGTTTAAGGGTAGAAATTTGGACCCACCACCCTCTCCCCCCCACAGACCGTGACAGACACCCACATGACCAATTACAGACCGTGACAGACAAGACTCAGAAGTCATTATAGACTGACAGAGGACTTCAAAGAAGTATCAGATATGATACATAACTAATATATCATTGAAGCATCTATAGAATATTATCCTGTTGAAAGTATATAATGCAAGGTAAGCCATTATGAAGAAACGTACATCAGTATGCATAAAAAACAACAGTTTTTAGAACATTGGCTATAACAGCTACATCGTGTTTCACATTTTTTATCCCGCAAGGGATTGCGCTAACAGCTTTCATAAATAAAAATCAGCCTTGCTGAGATATTCAGTAAGTTGAGCATTCTTGGCACTGTCACAAGTTTTTGTCAGTAAATATATGCTTTCGAAAAATTCAAAAAAAATGGCTATGTGTCACATACTGTGGTACGTAAAGTTTAAGGCTTAATCTTATATTCTTTCATGATCATAGTAAAGGTAGAGCAAAATCAGTGTCGATTAAACAACCCGTGATCAGACCGAGAGAAGAATAAAAAGAGTTCGATTTTTTCTATTTTTTCAGAATTAAATCGATATGTTGGTGTAATGTTTATATACCACAACTAAATGAATTAGGCATTCATATAATTACAGAAGATTCAAAGTAACTGCTCATTTGACAGAAGGAAACCAATTCATTTTATTGGATTGAGATTTCTTTAGTTGTTTTTTTGCAGCTAGGCTTGTAGAACTCGTCGAGAGCTTTCAGAGAATATCTTTGGTTTTAGCTCTAGGCAAAGTTTTATGAATAAAAAGCTATCAATAATAGACGTTAAGATACTTCATTTTGCGTAGATCGAGACTGAAATTGTCGGAGGTTCGTTTAAAGAAATTTAATTTAGAGAAACTTGATTGAGTATCAAAGAGAAATACGAGGAAAAATATTTTAACAAGTAAAATAGTTTCACTAACAAAATATTTAGTGATTTTATCGGGAGTAATCATAAATATCGAAGTTACTTCTAAAATTTAGTTGACATTAAAATACTATTAGTTGGCTTGATAATATTTTAAAGTCAACTCCAATATAAACACTATGACTGTTAAATGAATGAATAAAATATACAGAAATTGGCTGTAATATAATGAATGACCAGTACATCAAGGGAGATGTTGGAAAAATATTTTCTTATAAACATTCGACATCGCTCTATCAAACACAGCACTTCGTTTTCTTCTATTAGGAAACTTTTTTTTCGATTATTTTTTCCCAAAGAATAAAATCGGCGTGCTCTTCACTCATATAAACAAGTATAGCTATAAAACGATTAAATAGTTTATGAATCAATGCAAAAAGAAAAACAACTCGAGCTTACGTATGTGCAAGATTTTCTTTTTTTTTTTTTGTTTTCGAGTTTTCTTTTCACTAGTGTATCTATTGTATTGCTTTTGATCAGACAGTAAACTCAAGTAAAAAGAAAAGAAAAAATCCGTTAAATTGACTCTTTACGGAATTCAAAGATATTCTCACATGTAATTATGACAAAATCAAATTAGCTAACGAATTTTACGTTCATAAATTATAATATTTTTTTATTTTGTTGGTTTATATCGGCATGTATTCGGCTGAATATGTCTTACCTATGTAAAAAGTACTCTTGATACTTCATGAATAACTCGGGATCCTATGTTTTATCAAAAAAAAAATACTCGAAATTGTTCTTTTATTAAAAATTCTATCTAGTCGACCATAATTGTGAGCAAATTTTCGCCTAAATGAGAAAAATCTTTTAAACTTTTTAAATTGTTTTATAGAGGAGAGAAAGTGATACACTACATGTTAAGTTCACTCTAGGTTTTTGTAAAGTGATTGAATTGCAGCTGAGAATATGAGAATATTGCCGTACTTTTTCAACAATAATCAATCATTCACCGTATTTAACTAATAAAATGAGTTCAGTACATTGAAAAAGAATAGTGTAAATATATCATCTTGTTGGACTTTTTATGTTCTATCTATTGATACATTACAATAAAAATTGCGTTAAGTGACTGTCATTCAGAATAAATTATCTTTATATTGATGATTTCTGACAATATTGGTGAAATAGTCTCGTGAGTACTCGACAGTAAAATTTAGATTTGGACGTTTTAGATATCGCCAAATGGAATGAGAAAATTAAATCAACGATCTACATTTTAACGAGTATTTCGATCCATAGACGGCTACATGAACCTTCTCTGTAAGCTTACGACTTGTTTTTGTGTGAATCAGATATTATAGAGAGATCAGTTATTTCATCACAGTTTGAACTATCTATTACAATGGAGCATGAAGAGATATTTGTCATTAGTTGCATTTTCTCTGTGATGCTTGCGACATCATGTAAAGAAAATTATAATCAAGCGCCAGGATGGAGAATTGCTAAGACATAATCAACCATAAGAGAAATAAGAAAATTCAACGATAAGCCTCAACGTCATACGGAAAATGAGATTAAAAATTCTTGTTCTCTCTCTTTTTATTCTTAAAAGTGGTTGTAGTAAGATTCACCTATCCTATTTTTTAAAATAGTAAATCAAATTAATTGAGTGCCGATTCGCTTGATTTTAGACCACATCAGTACAGAATAGATTTACTATTATCTGAAACTATGCATACTTTGATGAGTCAGTAAAGCAAAGAATTTCTAAAACACTATAGTGTTAGAGAAAAATTCAATCATTGTTCGATATACAACATCAACATTTAAAAAGGCAGCTACTGCTAAACTCTGTGGTCCCATTTTTGAACACGATTCAAACGCAATAGAGTAAGAGGCTAACTCTATTTCCTTTAATAGCTAAGATGTGGTACAGTGACATGTTAGGAGTGAATCTCATGCTGTATAAAGCGACCGTTACTGCATGATAGAAGAAAACTGAAATACTCTTGCGCGAATAGTCTGTTTGACATATATTTAACTGATTACAAACATGAATTATTTTTGTTTATTCTTTCAAGATAATTAAGGGGACATCTCACTCCTTTTTCAAACCTAAAATTTTCATTTTTTATCTTTTGTGCTTGGTATGTAGATGCATTCTATCTATTGAGCACATTTTTAGAAGAGTAAATAACTTTTGTACCTCTCAAGAACTCGAAAAAAAAGCTGAATTTTATGCTAAAGAAGTTAAAAAGTACGATTTGCTTCGCACTCTTCTAAAAAGCAGATTTTCGAATGGGAAAATGAAGTTTTCCTTCTTTTTCTACTAAACTATACGACCGCCTGATTTCAAACTTTTCATATAGATAACTCGATCAAATCAAGGTGTGTCTCTCTTTGGTTTTTAGAAGTACTATATCGATGAAGATTTCTTGATTTTACAAAATTACCACCACCGAAAAAGAATCTTTCTTTTAATGGTTCTTTCAGTATGTTCAATGTGGCGCTTCTTCGGTGCTACAGGAACAATACTTCTCAAAGAAACAAAAGAAAAGACACATCCGGATTTACTTCTAGCTGCTACAGAAAAAATCTCAGCCCAAAAAAAAATAACTATACCAGTTTGATTGAATCTATGAAAACTTTTGTTCTCATTAGCGAGATCTATATATTAACCTTAGATTTTTCAAAGACTTTTGCCGAATTGTTCTCAAGAAATATCGGAAAGTGAGCGGTTGTTCTCTTCCTGGCAATAACAAAATATTTTACATGTACGATTTTTATTCGTTTTGATTCACTCTTCTTCTTTCTATTCTTTCATTTGAGCACACCAATATTATAGGTGATTCTTTTCTTTGAGTATTGCTAGTCTCGTATACGAAACAGTTGGACGAAAGGAAAAAATAAAAGAAAGAAAAAGACTGAATGTATTAGAAGAGGATTAGTTGTATTGCAACTGTAATTGTTCTAACAGTCTATTTGTTCATTGTCTTTCTCTCAGACGTTTTTGCTTTGAATTCTAATATTAGAAAATTAAAGTGAAGAAAAAATGTTGATATAAAGCAAAGTATTGTTCTAGCTACAGCGAGCAGTGGAAGTGCATGTTCTGTATGGAACGTAAATGGAGTAACGGTTGCTGGAGGAAACGGACAAGGATCAGCTGCCAATCAATTAAACTTACCACTTAGCATTGCAGTGACGTCATCAAATGATATTTACGTCGCAGATGCCTACAACTTCCGAATTCAGCTGTGGAAACCGAATGCAACACAGGGTAAGTGAAATGCTATTCGTTCCTTTAATTTTCAATGACTATTTCCTAATATGATCCTAATACGTTATCACACTATACTTAAAATTTAATTTAAAACCTACATAATTGTGCAAAAAATAGTCGAAAAATAATTTGAACGTTTCGAATGTAAAATGTAACATATCTTTTACTAGAATATTTCCCTAAACATGAACGTCAGAAACAGTTTTTTTTCTTCATCAGATTATAAACTATGAAAAGAGTTGTCTTAACATATAAATCTGAAATGATCAATTTTCATAATTTCTTGAGTTCACTATCTGGTGAATAAATATGTATCAGAGGCTGAAATAGATCTAAATTTTGCAGATATGACTCAATTCTCTAGCCCTCTACTTTTCATCTCCTTTAATATCATTATAATAGAAATATCTGTTCGATTGTTTATCTTTATATGAAGTTGAGCACATCAACCCAATGATTTTAAACATAATCCAAATCAGACATTTCTAATAAGAACATGAAATAAAGTAGTAAAAAATACCGGCTATATGGAACTATTCTTTCTTGTTTTTACATCCTCATTCTAAGACATAAGAATATGAAGAGGAAAAAATTAACATTATAGAATATAATTGAGGGAAAAGTACCCACGTTTCATTATCAGACGATTTCTCACAATAGCGATCTATTTTAAATAGAAGCATTCAACATGTGTATAGTTTCTTCATTATTATTGAAATACTGCTATTGTTAAGGTAGCGAAAGTGTAAATTTTCACCTGACATTTAATATACATTGAAAAGTGTAGATTTATTGGAAATTAAAGGCATAGAGATTCGTTTCTACTGACGGAAAAGGACTCATCTTTTTTTTTTTTATAAACATTTTAAAAGAATTTAATAAACAAGATAACTCCCTTACTAATCCTATAAGCATTCTTATTATTTTGAAGAAATGAAAATTTTAAAAATTTCATATCAGCTGCTCTCGAACTTATTGTCAAATTATAAATTAATTATGTGTTCGTTACTTTTCTTCTTTGTCATTCAGTTATATGCAATCATATTTCTCGAACAAGAAATGGAAAATAAATACAGACCAACTCGAAAGAAATCGCATTTTATCAACAAGAAGAATAAAATAGTTTTATATTATTATTCATATATAACTACTAGAAAGTGAGTGAGTCTTTAGTCGACAGGTTCTGAAAGAATATATTGAAGAAAGCAGGAGATAGACCATAAAATCAGAGCACGAAACTACACAAGAAACCATCTTGTTCCTCAAGTTTCTTGCTTATAAATGATTTGAAATTGATCTATGTACTAACTTGTTCAATCATATTACAGTTGCTTGTTAAAATAATTCATAGACTATATTTATAGAAGCCATTTAGAAGGCATGAATTTACGTCATGTCTACTCAAAGGATTAATGCATGCAAAAGAGACACTGTATGCAACAATTACGAAACCTGTAGCAAACAAAAACGGGTCAGCATTGGATGAATTAGATAGAGTTCCAAAATGAATGCTAGAAAATCTTTACAAATATCGAGAAGATCGGTGCATTATTGATAAGATAGAGAAATTGTTCTTGAAGCGTAACAGTGAATGTTTTGCAATAAAGTGCAATAGATTTTGATAAGAAAAACTATAAGTTAATTTAAAAATAAATTATATTTTTCTTAGTAAAGCGATATATAGATGTTTTTCATAGACATGATTATCTGTTCTAGTGTAGTTGTGCAATATTAGACAAATGTCTCTTGATGAAACTATTTTAACATATGGTACATATTGGCTATTTGAAAGCGTTTTGATATTCACATAAACTTCGTCGGCATATAAAGATTGATTCAGAAAGATTTCTAGAGCAATAAATTTCATATAAAAATATTTTAACACTCATGTGATCCACCATTATAAATTGTAGTAAAGCCACGGGGTAGTGCAGGTCTTGACCACACCCAGAGAAATTTTTGAAGAATGCTTTTCATTCGTCAGGAGATTCATGTGTCTATAAGAGGAGGGAGGAGCTGAACTCTTTCTTCCCTAGATTCCTCCAGTTTAATATCCTGGCTGCGGCACTAAGTATAACAATAACTAAATAGATCTGATTCTTATCAAAGATCGAACTTAATATGTATAGAGATTATTAGGTATTTCAAACGACCGGAACACGGGATAAGCAATAAGGCTGATTACATGAATGACCATTTTCGATTCCATTTTCTAAGAATTTTCCATAGAAAGAAGATAAATGTTGCTAGAAGATCAATTTTAGTAACTATAATAAGTCTTCTTTTCTGATACTGACATAATCGAAATGACAGTGAATTTTATTGTTTTCTTTCCAATATTAATACTCAAGTGTTCATATACTTTATCATATTTGACTGTCATCGTTGAAAATTAACTCTCGCAATCTGATTTTCTATAAAAAACCCAATCTGAAAAAGTTAAAATTTTACATTTAAATGGACTACCTTTGATAGAAAAAATCTAAAAAACATGACCTGTGCCTGGCATATATAGATAGTCAGGTCATGCAGTCTGGGTGAGACTGTGTTATGCACTCTTTAATATTTCTGTGGAAAAGGATAGACCTTCTTTTCTAATTGATGAAACTTTTTGTGAAAATACATTATAGGTAAAACCGTATGGCCACCAAATGGTATTGATAGTGGAATGGGTAACATGACTTTAATTAGGAGTTTACATATTGATCAAAGTGAAAAATATCTCTACATTATGGATTTACGTAACAATCAAGTTTTGAAATGGATCATTGGTACGAACACGACAACTATTGTTGCTGGTGGAAAAGGTGCTGAAGCTGCACTCAGTCAGCTGTTTTGTTCATTATCGTGTGCTTTGACTGTAGATAGTTTATCGAATATTTACATATCGGAGAGTATAAATTCCTCAGTCGTAAAATGGGCACCAGGTGCTCTGAGTGGACAAGTTGTAGCAGGTGGTAACGGAGCTGGTAATAGACCTGATCAATTATCAAGCTACATCAACGGCATAGCAGTAGATTCACAGTTTACTGTTTTTGTAGTTGATTCAGGAAATCAACGAGTTCAAGTGAGTTTTTATCATTTCGCTTTAGTTTTTTGCATTGAAATATGTCCCAGCCTAAGTCAATTTGAATACATGATTCATAATCCTAGAGAATTCTCACTTGACGGATTACAATATAATAAAATTAAAAGACAACTTTAGAAAAACTATTTAGATGTGGCCATCAGGTGCTTCAAATGGCATAACTGTTATTCCTGCTTCTCTTTGGATTTATCCGGTATCACTAACATTAGATTCCTTGGGAAATATTTATATCGGAACTGTTTCTTCTATTGTTAAATGGAATGTCGCAACACAGACTATCACAACTATTATTTCGACCTATGGAAATTTATCCAATCAAACTAGTTCAGTTTATGATCTTTGGTTGTCGCCCGACAATACCTATTTATTTGCCATAGATACTGGTAACAACCGGGTGCAAC
Organism: Rotaria sordida; assembly: GCA_905250125.1. NCBI lineage: Eukaryota > Metazoa > Rotifera > Eurotatoria > Philodinida > Philodinidae > Rotaria > Rotaria sordida. The sequence continues at coordinate 22,705 of CAJNOL010002441.1, read as the reverse complement.
GATATTCATTAATAACCGAGTGTGAAGGTGAGTGTTCTGTGGCATCGTTAAAAAATGAGTACAGTCTTTTGAGTCTAAATTCTTAAAAAGTTTTCTTGAAGCCAATTTTCTTATAAGGTTGGAGAGCCGTATATTGGATCTTGATTAGACAGATCATATATTACTTTCTGTTCTTGTGACATAGTGAAGGAGTAGAAAAGCATAATCATTACTGTCGAAATAAAACTGTTTTGCAGAGAGATGAATCAATCCGATGATATTTGCTTGGAAAATTGCGGCGTTTTTCGCAAATCTTTATTTAAAAAGAAAAATAAAGGATTGGAGGCGTTCAGCCGTGAAAGCGGTCCCCTCTCGAAATTGAGTTTTACATTTTCCAAATAGTCCATTGAGATATCAAAAGTCAATTAATGTTCGAATTAGCAAGTTGGTCTTAGTTATAGCTATGCACGGATGACCTAAAACATTGATATTGTCTATTACCTGGTCAATTGTGGTATGGAGTATTCCTATGAGGTATATTGACTCCTTTGTCAATGTCTTTTAATTTGAATTAAATGCCAAACAAAAGCCTCTTCTTTTCGCAATCGAATTATATAAAATAGTTGTGCTAAATAGCACGTCGTCTCATCTGATCACGCCCATCGATATTATGTAAGACGACGGACGCCCTTTTGTATGACATCCCCTGTTCTCGCTCGAGTATCGAGTAGCTTGTTCTCTCCGCTCCTTTTCCACCTTCTCTTTCTCTTCCATTTATTTCTCTCTCCCTTTTTCTCTCTATATTTGGATGTCTCTAAAATAAAAAGAAGTCAGTTGAGTTAAAGTCATTTTCTTGAACAGTTACAGTCTGAAACAGACAGTAACAATTATTTGTTGAACGGGCAGATTGGCGAACTAGTAACGAAATTTAGTCAAGTCAAGGATCTTAAGACTACAGTTTCTATACACGTACATGTTTATAGTGTGCTCTGTTTCGTCTATATAATATACTGTACATCCATATCTTATCTCTCGAATAAATCACTAAAGGTGTAGTGTTATATTTGCTATGCATCATTCAATTCTATTTATATATTGACATATGCGCCTATGACTGACTTAGGCTTAAGCATTTCTATTATTATTTTTCGTTACAATAGTATTATAAAATACTCTTCAGTCGTTGTTTTCTTTAAGTAACCTTGTAGACTACTATGTACCATAAAATGGAATTTTCTCATGAATACTCATAAAATATTACCTAGTAGTGTACAAGGTCATCTCAAGAAAACAGTGGACGAAGAATATTTTATAATATTATTTTATATCATTCGATAGCGAAAAGAATAAGCTTTTAGTATTTCACTCAAATTAAAAGACGTTGAAAATAGGAACAATATACTTCATAGGAACAACGTAAGCTGCAACTGGCCAGGTCATAGACAATGTCAATATTTTAGGCCATCCATGCATAGCTATAACAAGTAACGTTCGTCGGTTCGACTTACTTCACTATCGACTGTATAAAACAGAAGTATATTTCACATGTGGATATCGAAACAATTGATCTACCCGCTTTCTCATAATAGCTGACTCAAATTTCGATTTCTTGAATCGTAAAGATGAAAGAAACCAGTCGATCTTTTTGTAAAATTGTATAGGGCAAGGTTTATTTTTCAGCAAGAGATTGTAAAAAATAGCAATTCTTGATCCAAGGGCACTTTAGCTAATAAATATCAGCAGCATAATAAATGTTACACGGTTACACACTAATAACATAATGAAATAACCTTACTTTTGTTGGTAATATATGTTCATACAGTAATTAAGAAACTTGATACTAAAAGTCTTACGTTTATAAGCAAGAAGCTTCTTTCATGAAAGCCCAATCATGAAACAGCTGACTAAGAAAGAATTAATCACATACATCGGATTGACTGAATTTTCAGTCTCAAAAATCGAATTGATTGAAAGCCCAATATTAAAAACATGAGCGTCGAACACTTAGCCAACGTGTTTTTTCTAATGTTTCACTTTTCACTCTGATAAAAACAGACAAAAATTTATTTTATTCCATATAACTCTTCTTACACTCAAGAAAATATTGTTTTCTCGAGAAACCCTTTCCTTTACCCAAAAAGTTGAAGTCAAGCTTTTAGTAAACGGAGACCTCAGAATCGGATTTCTTGACCGCTATTTACTTTCATCAATCTTTACCTAAAGCCTGAGAAATCTGATTAGTTGAAAGCTGAAAACAAAAGTCTTTGATTGGCTTACGTTCTGATATGAAAAATTCGATTCCCTGAAATTCAGATGTATTCATCTCGGATCATGTTATTTTTGCCTTTGAGCTTTGATCTTGACACAAACACACAAACAAAGAAATAAACTCAGTTTTTTCATATGATTCTTCCTGCATTCGAGGAAGGGACTCATTACAGTTTCATTCTTATTCTACTATTAAAAATTGCAGACTATACTATGGACAAATTAATTTGAAGTTCACATAATCCAACAGCACCGCTATTAGTAATACAATGTTCCCATATTTTTTGCTCCGAAATTTTCGAGTTATTACTTAATGAAACAGTTATGTCGATCTATCCTGAAGAATATACTCATGAGAGTAGACATCAAAACCTCAAAAATTTTGTACTCGAAGTAGTTTCAACGTGCGCAAGACCGCATATGTCTATCAACAATAGTTCTGCACAACACTCGATCATAAATAGATATCTTACTTTCTGCGCATATGTCTACATTGTCAAATCTTTACTATTCATGCCCTGCATAATTCAAAAAGACTCTCAATCAGATTTATTTTTATGCCAAGTTTCTTGTTGAGCTTGTGAACATCATTGAATAACTGTCTTGAAATATAATTATTGTGCGTATGATTTCCAAAGCACTGTAATTTGAGTTCAGAGTCCCATTTATCCAAACAAAGCGAATATTGAATGTTTACAGTTGATGCACCATTAAACTCTTTGCTGAAAACAACTATAGATCACGTAAATGAAACCCATTAAGAAAATAAAAATTTGATGATTCAAAGTATCGTGTTAACTTTACCATTATACCACTAGTTTTATTATGAGAAAAAGCAATACTTTTCCTTGAATTACACATTACCAGTAAAAGATTTGAAGGCTGTTTTATACTTTTGATTCATATTTTTCACAAAGCCATTGAAATGGAGTACAATACGAAAAAAGCTATCATTGATTTTCCTTAGGTCCTAGTACGATGCCAGACTTGTCTAAAATCGCTCTCAATTCGGACGTTAAAAGTAATCAAATTATGAGTATCAATGATGTGAAGATATTTGGTTCGAAGGACTATGCCGGAAATGTTCAATCAGTAAATGCCATTCAAACTGCCTACAACATATATACAATTAAAAGTGGCCGTATTGTTCAGATACAATCAGATAATCAGACTCTTACTTTTATCTATAACAACACAGTGAATCAATATCTGGCCGTTATTACTTCGGAGAACAGTTCTTATGAAATACCATTCTCTTACAAAACACCCAATATTACTTTTCCGAAACCAGTATTTAATCTGTCTGTTAGCATGGATATACTAGATCTTTTTACTGGAATCTTAATAGAACTTAATGAAAAAGATTCAGGCCTCTCGATCGAGGATGCAGCTGTCCAAATGAACTATTATGATGAACAACTTGGTAATCAAACAACTGTAATGATTAATGTCGGTGGTGGACGTTATTACTCGTCACTTCCCACCAATGATACATCTATAGATAAGTATTTTGATTCTAAAAACCTGTTCAAAACAACTTTCCAGCAAAGTAATGCTCTCTCAGAGTTAATACGAAGCTATCCGATATCCGATATATGTTCGAAAGCTCCAAAATTGGCAACGCCGTTTTGTTCTAAAATTCAAGAAGAAATGTCTGTCACAATTCCTCAAAGTCTTAGTAAGGCTTCGAATTATTCTTCTGACATTATTCTACAACCTAAATCATCTGGTCAGTTAAGCCATTTCAAAGTTGTCATTTGGATTTCTGGTCAACAACCGATTATAATACCTCTGAATAGCACAAGTAATGTCAGTGCAAAAGCACTGTCATCGAGTGTCGATACAGAAAATTATATGAATCCGAATGTGCTGACAACATTCTCACTTGACGTTGACGTTGTAAGAGGAAGATGCAACCAGCAAATTGTAGGAGGAAATAACATGCCAGATGACCGAATTATCGATATTCGTAAAGGACATATTTTAATCAAATTTCACTATGAAACGTATGAAATAAAAGATCGGATAGATGTCTATTACAATGATCAGCAAGTATTTACCACAACATGTGTGGGTACGAATGGAGTACGCACTACAAACATACAGTTAAACGGTGATGAAAGTAGTTTGCGAATCAATGTGATTCCGAATTGTGCAGGTGAAAGTGGTACGGCGTGGTATTACTTCATTGAATGCCTATTTGATTCATTGATTTGTCAAGATGGTGTTTGTTATTGCGGACTTCAGCATGAACTATCTACGCAAGTTAAGGAACCCAGAATCAATGGATGCGGAGCAGAGAGTGGATTGATTTCGCTTTTCAACTGGTTGATCAATCCCCTAGGAAACGCACTGAAATTTACTCCATTCTGTAATAATCATGATCAATGTTATGGTACATGCAATGATAGAAAAGCCACATGTGATCTAACTTTTTTAGACGAAATGCGCTCTTCCTGTGAAATCAATTGGTCCGATGAAACTGATATTAAGGGGTGTCAGCAGAGGGCACAGGCATTTTACTATGCAGTGCATTATTTTGGAAACGGTGCTTTTGAAGATGCTCAGCGTAAAGACTGCACGTGCTTCCAAAACTGAATTGGATACCTCGTCAATAATAAGAACGAGACTTTCTCTTAACCTACTAGAACTCCTAATATTTTGATAGATACCATTAAACATTAGTATCGAATGTTCAAAGTACTAAAGGGTGCAGCTGTGGATGGGTGTGTGCGTGTAGGTGTATCGTCTTCTTTTCTTACACCCACACCCGATGTAGCAGGGACTCTGATGTAAAACGATTGGTTGAGTAGAAGCACCACTTCCGCATCCTGCAGTCTATGACCTGATACTATAAATTTTTTTAATCAAAACTTTTCATTTCCTATTTAACTCTATTAATTGAAGTTATACACGAAATAGAAGCTCTTTCTTTCTTCTATTCAATAATAGAGAGGAGTATGTCTTAATATTCTCAAGCGTATGGGATGTGGGTGTGAATGTGAGTTGATGCTTCGTGTACAGTTAAGAGTGCAGCATGAATGTCCATATCAAGAAGAACACCACCCAAACTCATGCTCGATTTCACGAATGATGTGAAGCTTCTGTCTGTTGGTTCGGATTTCCAATAGCGTGTATCCACAAGCTTCTGATGCCTTTTTTTTATTTTCGCCAATCCAATGAAAGAACTGGTGCCTAGGGAAGGCCTATCAGTACAAAAAGTTTTTCGATCTTACAGCAAGAAATAAAATAAAGAAGGGAAGAAGAAGATATAAGGAAAGCAAGACATTAGAGAATGAAATGGAATAGAATACAATAAAAAAGAAAGAAAGAAAAGAAACGATTGAGAAAGAAAGAAAAGAAACGATTGAGAAAGAAAGAAATGATCACACCAGATAAACTTGCATACCGAATAAGAGATGACTGAAAGAAACAATAGAAGTGCGATATAACAAAAGTTAAACAAACACTGTTAAAGAAATAGCACGTTCCTGGAGAAAAACATAGTTAGAATGTTTCGGGATAAGCTTTTAGCAATTCGATATCATCATAGAGGATCTGTGATATCGTGTCAGGATGAGGATTATCATCAAACCAGGATAGGCACTTTTGCAAGACCGATTCATGGTCGACAAATCTTCTCGACCGATGGAGTCCCATTACTCTCTGCCTACCACTAAGCCAGCTTTTTCTATGTGAATTAAGGATAAGCTGTTCTATAAGCAAATCACCATCTTTAGAGGAGCCAATGCTCTTAAATATTTAATCCAATATCGCGTACATCTATTTTCGAGTGAGACTTCATTCAGAGTGAGTGCGAAAAAGAAATTTGGCCAATGTTGTAAATGTAGCACTCGTTTAAGGCAGGTGTAATAGAATTTTGCTAAGAATGACCGCTAACGTTCAGAGAAAAGAGGAAAAATAGCGAAAAGCCACGTAAAGATTGGTAATACATAAGAAGAGAATAGTACCCTGCGCAAGTCTCTAGAAGTTGAAGCGTGAATGCGACAGGAATTAATCGTACCTATTCTTTGTCGTATTTTCAGAATGGATTTATTGATCATAGTGGACCAACTCAGTTTGGGACTAATCCAATAAGCAAGGTATTTAAAAGAAGTAGGGTGTGGATGTGGGTGGGTGTGGATGTGGGTGGGTGTGGGTGTGGGTGTGGGTGTGGGTAGGTGGGGTGTGGGTGTAGGTATTGTTCCGTTCTTTCTTAACACACACCTACACCTACACCCACACCCACCCCATAATATATTTGTTGATTTCAAAGAGTAAAATCGAAGCATGGATAGTCAATACGAAGAAAATGGAGACAACCTCTCCAATCACTAGCTGTGAGCGATAGACAAAGGGAGCATGGCAGTGAAATGTCAATGGTTTTTTTTCTCTGCCTTATCTAAATAAGCATCATCCTGATGACAAAGAGAAAAGCAAAACACTAAAATTAACAACGTGTAATCAAAAAGAAAAAGCAGAAAAAAAGGGATGAGCCCTATCTCTTTTTTTGTCAGTTGTGAGTATAAAGTACCTGACACCTTTGATATTGAGTTTTATATTTAATAATTGCAAATCACAGCACGAGTGCGCTAGCCAAACATGAATCTAGAATCGTGCGCCAATGAGTTGTTATCTGACGTATTTCAGTTTCTTTGTACCGCTGATGTTGTTCGCGCATTCCATAGTCTCAATACTCGTTTTGGTTCTCTTCTGCTCGAACATTTTCGAAGAAATATTTTTGACTTTCGAAACTTATCCGAACACTATTTTGATAGTATCAGTCGAAGATATCTTCCAACAATGTTGGATCAAATAACTTACTTTGCCTTTCGGACGATGATAAAACACCGGAACAAATCAATCAATTCTTTTTTCATGGTTTTACTTTTTATCAATTCATTCATTTGCAATCGTTTTCATTATATCATATTCATTCTCAGCAAACGATGATTAACATTATGTTGCAACTAAATCATCTATCAAATCTTACTCATTTGACTTTCAAACAATGTTTCTTTCCAAAGGATGTCGAAAATAGTCTCATCTTTATGAACATCGTTTGGAATTTACCTAAACTTACTCATTGGTGTCTACTACCACAAAACAATCCCGAACCTTTGAGTCTTCCTACTCCAACCACAACCTCCCAAACTATCGAACAATTTCAAATATTGTATATGGATGGTGTAAAAATATGGCTGGCTCCAATAGATCGTCTATTTGAGCACACACCTAATCTACAACATTTCATTGCACCATTTCTTTTCGATCATCCTTATGAAGAACTATCATCAACTATACCTTCAGTTATAAAATTTACGACAAATTTTACTAGGCATCAGGAACATTTATTCATAAGACTTATACAACAGATGCCCAGTTTAAGTTATTTAAAAGTTAACATTCGAGGTGGTAAGATAGATGGTAACCGTTGGGAACAACTCATTCGCAATTATTTGTCGAAGCTCAAAACATTCCATTTTTGCATGAACTTTGGTCTATCTAGTTCAGATGATAAGAAAGTACAGATAGATGCATTATTAGATACTTTTCGAAGTGAAGTTTGGTTAACTGAGCATCATTGGTTTGTTCGATGCCATTGAAATTTATACGACAATCGTATTCTTTTATTCACTCTGCCATATGTTTTTCATGAAATTTATCTGGAGTATCCAATTCTATTCAAATCAACTTGTCAACAAGGTGACGATGACGGTTCATATAATCGTGTGCATACACTTTCTTTTCATGCCAACATATCCAAATGTTCGTCACCATCCAATATTCAATTGCCGAGTATTCGAAAACTATGCTTCACTATTCATGTCAACGATCATTTTTGATCTCTCGTTCCAAACTTCAAACATTTGGTTTTCCTCGAAGTCTGGTCAAATAAGTACTGTAATTTATGTCTCTCTCAAATACAGACTGTATTTGATCAAGCACCTCGGCTATCTACTTTCGTCGCTCGTAATCGTACGTCGGAAAGTACACACATGGAACTGTTCCAACTCAAAAGTCAGTCAATACTTCACCTAGATTTCTCTCTCACTCATGGAGGATATAACAATGAACAATATATGGCATTAAGCTATTCTTCGCTAGGCATCGTATGTGAAACACTCTCTATTGAAGTTGAAAATCGATCATCCGTAATTACTCTCGTTAATAACATGAAAAATCTTCGAGTACTTCATGTTGATTGCAGGGATGATAAGAAGTTTAAACATCCAGCGCCAACACAGGAAGAACTTGTTAACTGGTTGCGTGAGCATTTGCCATCCACGTGCGCCATTGCACGGGACGAACGTTGGATACGACCAATTCGATTGTGGATTTAATAGGACATCCGAAGATGCTCTCTCTAGTAGCTACTAGCATCAATAACGTATCGTAAATGAATGATGGCACATTGACAATCTTCTTTTCTCTTATCGATCTTGCAATCTAACTGCACAAAAATAAAAAAGAAACCTTTGACAAATGCGACGATTACATGTAACTGTTCTTAGAAGAGCATGAGTTGGTTGATACTTTTCTCTGCTCATGGAATAATTAGTATAAGACTAATACTAGATAGATATAATCTTTTCCTCAAAATCATAATATAAATATGCATCGCTGAAGTATTTCTTTTACAGTACTGTACTATTTATTGATCATTCAAAAACAAAGACGATTAACTATTTTTCAAATAATTTCTTTCTAATAGAAACAGGATAGGAAGCTTTGGTTTTCATCAATAGAAACAGAAGATTTACATACATTAAGTCCTACGTTGAAGACTTTTCTGAACACCAATGTAACGTGTGGAGTGACTGCAGTGAGTTTTTTGTCGTAAGACGTGCACTCGAATCATTAAGTAAAGATCTACAAAACTAAGCAAACATCAGACGTTTAGTTTTAATTGTTTAGGAGCTATCGTTATTTATAGTCCATAATCTTGGCCAGTTCTTCACGTAATTTGTGCAAAACAAAAATCATGTTTTTTTTTCTGATCTTTCGAAAAGCTTAAATTGAGCGCAATCGGACGACCTCGATTGAGCAGGATCTCTGTGTGGGTGGTTGTGGCTTATATGGACTGACTCATAAACTGATATGCTGGGTGTGGGTGTGGGTGTGGGTGGGTGTGGGTGTGGGTGGGTGGTGGGTGTGGGGTGTGGGGTGCGGGTGTGGGTGTGGGTGTGGGCGTGGGTGTGGGTGGGTGGTGGGTGTGGGGTGTGGGTGTGGGTGGGTGGTGGGTGTGGGGTGTGGGTGTGGGTGTGGGTGTGGGTGTGGTTAAGGAAAAGACTCATATCCACACCCACACCCACCCACACCCACACCCACACCCCACCCCACCACCCACACCCGCACCCAACATAAATAAACTTAAGCAGATCTGTTCTATCATCTCTCTGGTCATAGAAAAACTTGACATGTTGACGAACGCTTGGATGCTATGTAATTCGTCATGTTGATCATACTTTTTGTTGCATTAACATCAAGTCACCTTTGTTTTGTGTTTGCAACTGGTAAGGATGACAAGGACAACAAAATCTTATCTGTTGTCTCTGTTATCTTTCTTCAAAGATCTCTGCATCTATAAATGTAACAAAGACAGCCATTTTGTACCATTTTTCTCATTTTGTATGGGTCAGTTTTCATCTATGAGAATAAAAGTGTTGCCTATTCCTTTCATCATTCTTATTCTATCCATAACAATTGGTGCAAATGCAAACTATACCAAATCGTATGCAAATCATCAGTTGTGGCGTTTACATGTCACTAACAACGAACAAGTTGCTAAAATACTCGCTTTCAGTCGCATAGTCCACCTGCACGATATCAACTGTTGGTCAGAACGCTTTCGTATTAATGAACCAGCAAGTTCTTATTCAAACATGTTTTCCTTCATTACAATTGACGACCTTTTTTCTCTCAAATAGATCGATGTTCGTGTACCACCTCAAGCAATCGAAAATTTTGCTGATTTCTTGACATCAGACGGTGTGAAAATCGAATATGTGGTTCATATGACTGATATTGGTGCAATAATTGAAAGGCAAAGAATTCTACAAAATTTACCGCAATCATCATCGAATACAAATGATTTTGCCTACGATAAGTATGACACTATTGAAGACATTCATGTATGGATTGATCAAATCGTTGCGACGTATCCGGACATGGTCACATCGTTTACTGTGGGAAAATCATACGAAAATAGAGATATGAAAGGCTTCAAAATCTCATCAAAGAAGATGGCAATCAGGCATGATGGCACCAAAGCCACCACGAAAAAGGCTGTTTGGTGGGACGGAGGTTTTTTGTTCTTTGTTTTTTTTAATCACGTTTATTTTCGAATGCATACGTATGTAGGAATTCACGCTCGAGAATGGATCAGTCCAGCAACGGTCATCTACATTGCCTATGCTTTTCTGTCAAAGTATGGCCAAGATCCAACCATTACGCATTTAGTTGATCAATTTGATTGTTATATTTTGCCTGTATTTAATGTTGATGGCTATGCATATACATGGACAAAAGGTGATAGTTAATATCAAAGAAGCATATTCCTATCAAAATTTTGCTTTTTTTCCAAGATCGATTATGACACAGGACTCGCAGCAAAACATCGGTTCCACTCTGTTATGGTGTTGATCCGAATCGTAATTGGGATTATCATTGGTGTGAAAGTGAGTTTGTCGTTTTGCTCATTGTGATATCTTCGTCTTCACATGATCAATTCTAGGCGGTGCTTCTCATGATCCGTGTTCAGACATTTTCTGTGGTGAAAAAGCATTTTCAGAAATTGAAACAGCCCAAGTAGCAAAATTCATCGCTGATCACCAGGATACGATTGTGCACTATATCAATTTTCATTCGTACTCACAATTGTGGATGTGACCATGGAGTAAGCTTCGAATGTTAAGTTCGATCTTCTCTTTCAACATTTCTCTCTAGCGTATACAACCATGAAACCGTCACAATTCAAATTACAAGATGATGGATCTATCCAAGCTATTAACGCACTCGCTGCTGTACATGGTTCATCTACTGCGAAATACTTATTGTTTCGAAATCATTCTTGTTTAATATTAAAGGTACCCAGTATCAGCATGACAATATTGCTCAAACTATCTATGTTGCATCGGGTAGTACGGTCGATTGGACCTATGGCACAGCCAATGTGATATTTAGCTATGGTGTCGAACTTCGTGATACTGGTAAGTGTAATTATTCAAGTTTAACAAACTGCTATCGGAAACCTTATTCAATAGGTAAATATGGATTTTTGCTTCCCGAAGACCAAATCATTCCAAGTGGTGAAGAAACATTAGCTGGCCTACTGGCCTTACTTCAGTACATCGAAAAACAGGTCTACGTTTGAGATGATGGACCTTTAGAAATCAATATGACTTTCAAACCATTCTTTTAAATGTGATATTTTACTAGATTTGTCAAAAGTTTGGCAAAATTTTTCTTTGGCAAATATCCAAGCTGGAAAATAACGCATGTTCCTGAGTGTTCTCTTAGAAGATCCAACATTTAATTTTCTAAAAGTTCAATTGATCTTAATCTAAATCAATAAAATTGAAAATTCTTATAGGTTACATTTTCTTCGGTTCAATGAATAAAACTTACTTCCCATCCATTTCTTAGAAAAATATGATTTTCATGAAAAAATGTGTTGCACATTTTCCCCAAACGACTGCCTCATGGTTCGGCTCTGAAAAATTAGCGGAGGTACCAATTGATTCAAAACCTGTCGAGAGCCAAAACTATGAGACAAAATTGACGGCTATCGAAAGTTATGGTCATACAGCAAAAAAAAGTACTCGAGTCACCAGCTGATATCTCTTCTCAAATGCATTATACCGATTACAATGCACAATCGTATGAATCATCCATATACAGTATAAAAGTCAAAAATCAATATTTTGATCTAAACTAGGTCTAAATCTCTCAGAAATGGCTTCATTTTGTTACCAAACGATTCCTCTTCAAATTCTGCAATAGGTAAATCATGAACGAAGGAAAGCTGGCAATGGCCCAAAAATGGCTCTTAGACGCCCCCCATTCTTTAGGTATGAAGAAGAATACTCAAATTATGGATAAAAAACTAGATCCTATCAAAGAGAAGCTCAGTGAAACAGCTCTTCATACGGAATTACATCATGAAATACTGACAAGATCACTGTCTACACTAGGGGTGTCAGTTTCTGGTTCCGTTCCGAGGTACGGGAACCCACCCCGGGTTCCCATGCCTGGGAACGCGGAACCCATACCGGGTTCCCATACCTGGGAACGCGGAACCCATACCGGGTTCCCGTACCTAGAAACGGGAAACGCGAAACTTAGTCAGGATTCCCGTACCTGAGAACGCGGAACCCGAGGCGGGTTCCCGTACTTGGGAACGCGGAACCCGGTTGATTTCTTGTTTCTGGGAACCCATGAACTCGTTGTGAGGTTATACAGATGAAAAGAATAAATATGTATCATAATCTCTAGATGATCAAAAATGCATGTTAACAAATTTTCAAATGATTTGCCAGAATCTTGAACGTAAACTCAGGTGGATTATTCTGCTTGGAATAAAAAGTTAGTAGGACTTCTTGCTTTAGTAACTAAATCAGTGTGGTATTTCTGGTAAGATCCATTGCTGTAGTCTCTCTTGAGATGCATGTGATACACTGATAGCTGATGGCACTCTTCATATAATATCTTGATATCTTTTTAATAACTTCTTTGGCTCCAGTTACTACGGCATATATGAAGCTGATACAGCAATTATCGGTATCACTCTCACAATAACGCTTACTGAATCGAACGGAGGCATTTTCAGCGAATCTCATTTCAGTCATCGTATATTTCTTAAGTTTGTTTTTTTGAAAAGTATTTTTCAAGTTCCCCAATAAATTTTCTGTCTTCTTGTCCTTATGTCTTATTAATTTTCATTTATAACAGCTTAAACGAAATCAGGACAATTTGGAAAAGAAAAAGATAAAATTGAATGACATTGAATGATGAAAGATGTTCTTGAAAATATAGGTTCGCTAATGAAAATGTGTTGCTTCTTATTTGAGTAGAGTAACTTTTTGATTGATTATTTTATCATGATATATTGTTTTTTGAAAAATGGATATTTTTATAAGTGGATTTGTTATCAGTTGATCTTACAATTGAAAACTCGAAAAAAAATATCACATTATTTACCAAAAAAGTTATTAGATTTTCGCATAATTAGATCAATTCTTCCAGTTATAACCTATGATAGTAAATAAGAAGTTCAAAATTTCATTGAGTCAATAAGAATTAGATCAGCATAAGCATGAAACATCATCGAATTTTCGATTTGAAAATATTAATGTTTCATAGTAATTAACGATATTTAAATAACAATCCCTCAACGCGACTAATAATACCTGCTCATTCACTTATTTCTGCTTCATACCTTACTTTCCTTTATACACGAACATTTTTCACGAGATTTTTTTCTTTTTCTTTGAGTCGTCTTGTCTACCTTGCGCATATAGAGCGAAGCTATTCACGTTTTAGAAATTCACACTACAGATCTGTATTTCAACAACTTGGAAATGTGAAAATATGTAAAATCGTATGCTTGATTAGGTGAAGATACTCAACAAAAAAAATTAAGCAACACTAATGAGATTATAAAATATTACTCTAAAATAGAGCAACAGTAGAGGGATTAAGACTGTCGAAATATTTACCAAAATAAAAATAAATTTAATTTGGTTTGTGTTCAGTTAAGTAATTTAACTTTTAATTATACTCATTTTCCAAAAGAATAATTCGATATTGCTTGAGTGTTTCGTCATCAACATGGTCTTACTTTCTATCAAGTAGTCGTAATGTTTTTACAAGAAAACGACAAGACAAAAAGATATATCAACAGGTGTACACTATATAATTGAGTTCGGAAGGTTATATTCTCTATAGTTGCCGCTTCTGAAATTCGAACGTTTAGTATCGAAGTTTCACTTTGTAGAAATCTCCCTACTGATAGATGTGCCATCCAATTTTCCTTACCTAAGAAGGCAGAGCCTAGAATGGGTTCCCGTACCTAGTAACCCAGAATCCGGAACCCGGAGTGGGTTCCCATACCTGGGAACGCGGAACCCAAGGCTGGTTCCCGTATCTGGGGACACGGAACCCAAGACGGGTTCCCGTACCTGGGAACGCGGAACGCGTACGGGTTCCCGTTCCTAGGAATCCGGAAACCCATTGTGGCTCGATACGAATGAAAAAATAACCACATCTCACCATCTTCGATAACTGGCTAATGTTTAGAAACCAATTTTCAAGCGCGTTCCCGTACCTGGGAATGCGGAACCCGGGAACCCATTGTGGTTTGATATAAACGAAGAGAATAGACAGATCTGAGTATCTTTAAATGCTGAATGACGCTCACAAACCAATTTTCAAACGCGTTCCCGTTCCTAGGGAACGGAACCCGGAGGAACGGGAACGCTGACACTAGTGGCGGAGCCAGAAAAAATTTCTAGAGGGGGCTCAGCCCCCTCTAGCTCCAATTTTAAGGCTGAAAATAGGTATACTTTTTCGTTGTAATGCTTGATCATTTTCATCCTAGAGGGGGCTCAAAGGTTTCTAGAGGGGGCTGAGCCCTCTCTGGCCCACCCCTGGCTCCGCCACTAGCTGACACCCCTAATCTCAAACGATCAAACCATTCATGAGAAAATGTCAAAATACTGAGCACACCCATTTTTATCGTCTTTTTAGGGTCAATTTTGACCTCCTTCAGCTTGTTTTAGCTCGCGTTTTTCATAGGTAAAATCACATGAGCTAATATTTTGGATTCAACTATAGTTTACCTAGGCCTATCATTTAAGAAAACAAAATCGAAAAAAAAATTTTTTTCCCCGGCAACCTAGGGTGGTTCTCTCGCGGACCCTCTCTTAATGTCAATATGATTCGACATGAATTATGTATTGGACTTAAAGATCAAGCAATGGTGGATGAAGTAGAACAATTATTACATGATCAGATGTTTACAAAACAACATTATCATCGTCTATACAAATAATCGATTTATATATATATTTTTTTTTCTTGTTTTGTTTTTCTTTTCTGAACGTTATCCCGTTTCTTTTTCTTTCGTTCTGTTGTTTCTCTTTCTCTTTCTTTTTTTTTGTTATGTGTGCGGACATACATTTTATTTTTGGGGGGTCGACTGTTAGAGGATAACTCTGGTATTATATTCTTCGTTTTCTTTTCGTTCTTCTTTTCTTCTTGTTACCTATTTCGTTGATATGATATATCTCAGGTTATTTTCTTATTCTACTTGTCCTTATGTTTTGAACCCTGGACAGTGAATATACATATATATGTCTTTCATTTTTTTTCTTTTCTCTTTCTTCTAGTTAGATCTTTCTTTGATGTTATATAACCTTGATCACTCTTTATTGTTTGTCCTTAACTTTAACCCTTGATCTCGTTTATATATATATATATGTGCAGATGTTTTTCTAGATAGCATAAAAGAGAGATAGATAGAAAGTGTACAGAGTTCAGATAACATATATGTACGTGTGTGTGTGAGGACATTTTTTTCTCGATTTTGAAATAAAATAAAAAGGGTCGAGCATCAGACCTCTAATAGACCATTATGACGTAGTCAACGTAACATTGACGGGCATTAGTCCAATATTTGCAGGAGGATGGAATTGAATTACTTCAATTCTCAAAATACCAGCGTTCACATATAATGGAAAAGCACCTATACCAGTATCATAGCCACCTCTAACACCCACATCAATAACGTGTAAACCTGGATTCAAATAGATTATGTCACTGAATGAACACATTGTCAGTGTTTGTGAACTGGTGAACCAATTCCAACCACCTATCGAATCAATATAATGGTTACCATTATATCCGGCAAAGTGTTTATATCGATCAGCTGTGTTCGGAATGAACTTATTGACGTAGAGTAAATAATCATCAATTATCAAACGAAGATACAAAAATATATCTGCTGCGTGCTTCGAGTAACATCTGCCTTCAAACGAAATTTTGTATAGTAATGGTTCCGTGTGATAGAAAGACAATGTGAGACCAGATAGTTTCACAAATGTTAGCGATGCACCTTGTAATACATCGGTGCTTGGTTGTTGCTGTTTGACAAAATAACTTTGAGAACGTATTACACCACTCAACCATTGATCTGGGGTAATTCTAATGATGTTGTCCGACAATGACTGGCTGCCACCACATATCACAGTTGTACAGAAAAATATCATGCAAAAGTCAGATAGAATTGTTCGTCGCATGATTGTGTTGTTGCTGTTGGATGCTAAATGAGAGAAAAATTCTTTTACAGTTTACTCTTATAATTAGATAAAAATAGTAGAGATCATGAAGATATAAATGATTTATGCAGAAAGTTATCGGGGAATGGCAGTGATTGTTCATGGTTATCCTCTATAGCCACCGTAAACATTAAAAATGAGAGATAAGTAGTCATTTCAAGTATTATTTTCCACATAGCTGTCATTTTTACCTAGTCGAGAATAATTGGCTGTGACAAAGAGCACATTAGATTGGTAGTTTCAATCTCTTTTGTGAGATAAAATAGTGTTACATAATTCTATTATTCATTAATTGCAAAATGTGGGATTCAGCTGTTGCATTACAGCACTGTATCAAATCGTAGTTAAATCGCTGAAAATTAGAATATTCGGATATATCTAGTCTTTCATGAGGTGATGATACACAATCAAAAAATGGCTATAGAGAAAACGAGGAAATTGTCATCGTATTCTCGTCAAGAAGGACTGCTAACTATAGCATTGTTCATTTTTGTACATGAGTGATTTATATAGTGAGACATGAAGTACAATTTTGTAATGAGGGGTAATAGGCATGCGAAAAGTTGATTCCATTGAATAATTTATTCGAAAAGAATCTTAATGGCCAATCGGTGTGAATCATCTTGACCATAAATAAAATTTTCGACCTCATTAAACATATTTTAATGGTGAAAAGTTTTAAATGTTTTTAGCACCATTTTGAGCGTTTGAAAACTGACTCGCTGAATAAATCCATATTCCTAATGCACTGAAACTTCGACTATCAAACACCATATCCGTACTGCTACAAAGAACAAGTAATGCAGCGCAAACGCTGCTAACCCTCTACTGAAAGGTTGAATTGCATTGAAGATAGTATATTAGAAGTATTGGATATTGGAAATGATTCGTTGGCAGCATGTTAAGGAGTGGAATGAAACGAACCATTATTCTTCAAGAGTTGAAAATGTAGGTTCCCATAATATTCGGTATTCCCTACGAAAATTGCATATTCTGAATATGTTAAAAATATGCTTTGCATTCCTATGGTATTATCAACAGTCTCCTTACTCGCTTTGCCTAGCCAAATATTCTTATAGCATTATCTATATTCTGATTAAAGGGTTAGTATCGTGTCCCCAAGTTTCAAAATGTCGTAAATTTGAAATCCAGCGATGGAAGGTGACAAAAAGTCCTGTATTAACGCCCAAAAATGAAAATATGCCTGCAACAAAATGAGTGTCAAGATTCCTGGCTGAATCAAAACCATTTTTGTTACTTTTGTTTCATGAAAAAACTTGTTAGCGTAGCCCCTTTATGGCTGAAATGTAGAACTCACATATAGTCTCTAGTCTAATTAAACTAATACATAATATTTAAACTGATAGATCTCTCGTAAACTATAGCTATTTTGCAGGATAATTGATGTTCAGAGTAATGACTTCTTTAATTTTTGCATTTCGAAAAGAATTTTTTTAATTTTTTCTACGGGCGCCCTATTTTTTGTTTGCGCTGTTGCTATTCGCTCGCTATTGCATTTTTTTCGTTTTTCTTAATTTAACATTCTTATTAACGGGTGTTCCAGGAAAAATAGACTTCTCAGTATATTTAAGATTTCTCCTCTATTATTTCTGTAATTGAAGCTCTTTTTATTATCAAAAGATAGCACTTGAAATTCTCTACAAAATCATATATGACTAGGCCTAAAAACTGTCTTAGATATATTAGAAAAAAGACGAAAACTAAAGATATACCAGCAGCTGAAAAATGTAAATATGTCACCAATAATAAACGGCTGCACTTTGTATTTCATATTTTGATCCCTAAATACGTTTTATTAAAAAAGCAAAATATATCATAAGATGCAGCATGAAAAGCTCTACAATCTACAAAATAAAGTTTATTTGAATTGTATACTTTTTGTTTCTAGAAAAAAGCAAAACTTTGTGCGATGGATTTTCGCCATTGCGAAAACTGATCGCACGCAATTTGGAGTTATTTTGAACTTAAAAATAACACAAATAAAATAAACTGTTCTTTGTAAATTACAGAGCTATTCACGCTGTATCTTGTGGTATATTTTGATTTTTTTAAAGGGAACATATTAGGTGATAAAAAGACAGAATAAGAAAAAAGAATTCTCCTTCTTGTAAAAAATGATTTTTTTTCACAATGGCGAGATTTGGTCGTACAGAATTTTGCTTTTTTTGTAAACAAAAAGTATAAAATTAAAATAAACTTTATTTTGTAGATTGTAGAGCTTTTCATGCTGCTTCTTATGGTATATTCTATTTTTTTAATAAAACGTATTTAGAGATTAAAATATGAAATGCAAAGCACAGCTATTTATTATGGGACATCCGTTAGTCACATTTTACAGCTGTTTGTATGTCTTTAGTTTTCGTCTTTTTTCAAATATATCTAAAACTTTTTGAGCCTACTCATATATGGTTTGGTAGAGAATTTCAAGCGCTATCTTTTGATAATAAAAAGAGCTTTAACTACAGGGATAATAGAGGAGAAACCTTAAAAATACTGAGAGGCCCATTTTTCCTGGGACACCCGTTATTATAATCATTGAATGTATTGGCTAGTACGTCTGTTTTACATATCCCTTATATCTACAGCAGATCTTAAGCACTATCATTTACATTAATCAACTCGAAAATAGTAATATTCATTATTTTTCAAAATTATAACTTGATCAATTTTGCAAAAAAAACTAGAAAATGTGATGCCTGTTATTCTCCATTGCTACAGTCTATAATGAGGCGAGGAGGGGAGTCTGGAGGGCGTAGAGAGCCACAAAAACTCGCTCTTAAACTTACACTCACCATTTTCTTCGAAAAATATGTAAGCTCCACAAAACTAACTCAGCAGTCAATATATTCACTACAGTAGTGTAGTTTTTCTCTCTCGAGTCATTTAAAGTAAAGAAATATATCGTTCACTTTTAATTTTTTATCTCTCTTATGTTCTTTCTTGAACGAAGCAGCGTCGATATGGCTCTTCTCTTAACTCTTATTCACACTCATATTCCACCCAATAAATCTGTATCAGCAACAAAAACCTTTTAGCGTCAATGATGATACACTGCGATGCTAAACCAAGATTAAGACACGCTTTCTGGTTTAATTGGCTTAGGGCATTTGCTCGAATAGCATGAGATGTGGGCTCGAGTCCCCCGAAGGTCGTCTTTTTCTTCATTCTCTTCGTTCATTGCATTTCTTATCGTATGAATCATATGTGATGCTTACAAACCCGTGTCACTATTCGGCTGGGTATAGCAGAGTAATGATATGAGCGATTCTGTTCCACTACGAACTGGATAATCTATGAAGGTAAAAACTTTATGAGTCGAAAATTTCCGCTTTCGTAATTCTCTACCCTGACTATATATGATCCGAATTCGATTGAAACTGACTGTGCTGTTGTAGAGCTAAAACAATTTTATTGTGAGTATCGATGTACGTTAAAGTCCCTAAATCACGCTGTGTTAGTTATGATTTGCTGAAGGGTACGCAAATGAACTCCACAGATGCTCGAAAACTTTGATCAATAGTTATCGATGCCTGTCTAAAATTCTCAGGGATACATCTCTTACTGTAGACAAATGAAGGCATACAGAATATGAAGATATTGTAATAGATATGGATAGCTGAATACGCAGCATATTGGCTTTATATTTCTGATAAATTACTAGCATTGATTCGAGTACTGTTACTCTGAAATAGAACAATAAAAACAAAAATTCTCGTTACAAGTGTATCATGGAAAGCAAGATTGAAATTTAAACATAGAGTATATTTCAATTTGAACGCAATTTTTCGTTATTTTAAATATTTAAAAACCATGTTAAAATAAAGTTTGGCTTCTATAGAAGAATCAACTGATATTCGTCTATCTATTCAAAAACTATGAGGAGTTTTTGACAACTCTGTAGATTCGGATGAGTAGTTGAAAAAGAGATATCAAGTCTCGTCCTCATCGGGTGTGGCTGTGGCTATGAGGATCTGGGTGCTGGTGTATGTCGAGTCAAGACTACACTCTAAAAAAAATCCGTTTTCTCGGAAACCTATAGCAGGTTTCAGGGTTTGTCCCTATATGAAACCCTTTATAGGTTTCCGGAAAAGGGTTTCCGAGCTCTCAGAAACCCTGAAAAGCAACCAAAAAACCTCCAGATTTCGAAAACGCAGTTTAGGTTTCCGAGACTTCAAAAATCTACCATAGCTGTCCAGCAGCTACCCACAAAACGACTCATCAGTCTATATCTATCACCTTAGTGTAACTGCTTATTCTAACCCCTAATGTAAGTTCTCAATCTATATCCATTCATTTATTTCATCCCTTTATTCTAACCCTCTAATCTAATCCCTTATTCTATCCCTTATTTTGTC
Organism: Rotaria sordida; assembly: GCA_905250125.1. NCBI lineage: Eukaryota > Metazoa > Rotifera > Eurotatoria > Philodinida > Philodinidae > Rotaria > Rotaria sordida. The sequence goes on along the minus strand of CAJNOL010002441.1, from coordinate 1,743 downwards.
CCCTATTCTGTCCCTTATTCTATCCCTTACTCTATCCCTTATTCTAATCCCTTAATCTAATTCCTTATTCTATACGTTATTCGAACCCCCTATTCTAATCCATTAACCTGATCCTTTATTCTAATCCATTAACCTGATCCTTTATTCTATCCCCTTATTCTATTCCTTACTCTAACCCCTTAATCTAATTACGTATTCTATCCCTTACTCTATCCCTTAATCTAATTCCTTATTCTATCCCTTATTCTATTCCTTATTCTATCCCTTATTCTATCCCGTAATCTAACCCCTTAATCTAATCCCTTAATCTAATTCCTTATGCTATCCCTTATTCTAACCCCTTATTCAATTCCTTATTCTAATCCATTAACCTGATCCTTTACTCTATCCCCTTATTATATTCCTTATTCTAACCCCTTAATCTAATCACTAATTCTATCCTTTACTCTATTCCTTAATCTAATTCCTTATTATATGCCCTACTTCTATTTTTCTTGTCCCGTCCCGTCCCGTCCTGTCCCGAGACGGGATGAGATGGGACAGGAGTGGTCCCGTGTCCCGCCGGTCTCTGGTGGGTGTGGGTGTGGGGTGGGGTGGAGCGGGGTGGGGTGTGCGTGTGCGTGAATGTGGGTGTGGGTGTGTGGTTGGCGTGAAGATGGCTATGAGGAACATAAAAATATCCACATCAACACCCTCACCCCACACCAACAGCAACACCCTCACTCTACCCCCCACATTCACACCCTTGCTATGTTAGCCCCTTAAAAATGAGATTCGTGTTGTGAACTACTATAATTCTCAGTAAAGTCTAGGTATTTCAAAAAACATTCAGTTTGGCATGACTTGTGATTGGACTGTTTTACGTGGTAAAGCTGTGGCAATCAAAATTATCAATCGCATATGCTCAGTATCTTTAGTCGAACTTTCTCGAAATCAATTTCTGGTAACTGAAATGTCCCATTCCTATATCCCGTCATGTTTCTCCGTTAGTAGTTACTCTGAACTTTCAGCTTGAATTCGATCACTAGTCTAATCATGTTGGAAATTAAACGTACTTACGTATTGAGTAATACTGGATAGTGCGAGTTTGTTATGTGTGTTTGTAATCAATTTGGCGTCGTATTTATCGTTGACAAAATTACTTGGTTTTTTCCTACTTAAGCATGTTTACGTGAATCAGCGAAGCATGACATTTTAATTACTTGGTTTTTTCCCACTTAAACATGTTTACGTGAATTAGCGAAGCATGACATTTTCATCAGATAGGTAGCTTTTTTCATCAGTGTGCTTATCGTCGCATCTATTTCCTTCTTTCAATATTCTCTTTTTTTTTTACTTTTCTCTACACGTGCTGTCGTTACGATGAAAAAATATGCACTAATATTTACATAAGCGAGCATATTACAATTAAATGTGAAAAGGACATGTTGCAATAAGGCCATCTTTTTTTGTCCACGATTGTTTTCGCTTTTATCTATCTAAGAAGTATCAAGGAGCCACTAGAAGTGTTTCCTACGGCCGAGTTTTGGAATATTTCCAAGCGAGACTTTCCCTCTGGGGTCTCCTCAGGATTCGAAAAACAATTCTTTCTCAAATAGCTTCAGCAGCACATCATTTATATGCAGTTTTACCTACCGATTACGAATATCAAATTTATATTTCGATTAGGTTGAGTTTTGTGAAACAGGATCTGAAAGGAGTGTGGAAGTGTTTAGGGGTAGAAATTTGGACCTCCCCCCCCCC
>CAJNOL010002440.1:17050-38990 GCA_905250125.1 Rotaria sordida | reverse complement strand
GTTTACTTTTACATATAGTCATTCCAATCCACTCTTTGCTTAACATTTTGAAGAAGAAAAATCATCTGTTAGAATTGTGATGTGCTCTTACAGTCCTTAGAATGAGCTTATGATCACATGATTTCCGCTTTTTTAAAAACTTGCGCTCATCGATATATTGGATAGGACATTGGTCATAGGTAGTAGTATAAAGGGAGTATAAGTGTTCCTTATCGATGTAGACTTTTAGGTTCAACCTGGTTAATTTATACATGAAATGAAAGTATGAGTGCTAGCAATCATTTTGACTTAAAATTCGATGCACCTACAGCGTTATATTATTACTCTGGACTTATATGTACATGAAAGAGCAAAGAATCTTCAACCCACAATCGCTTTTGGATTCTTAAGTTTCAATCAGAGACGTATTTTAACAATGTAAATATGCAGTTTTGCAGAGCTCATCAAAAGCTATCAAATAAATTATTTGAGATCAGTGGCACTATGAAACTTCCAAAAGGATATAAGCTCATGGCTCATTTATCAAAACTTGTAGGCTTTTTATGAATTTTCGACCAATAGGACAATATTTTACAGAAAATCGAATAAAAGATTTTTCAACTACGATTTTGATGGGAGATAGATCCAGTTGTCATTGGGGTCTCGCGAAATTTTCAACAAAAACTAATGTGTCTCTTTCAAGACATTCAATTTACAAATAGACCTATCCGTAGTATCCTTCCTCTAACAAATGATTAGATTTTGCAAACGGCATGCCTTGAGAAAGACAAATTCATTCTTGATAGAAAACTCAGAAGACTCTAATAACATTTAGATCCATCGTCCATCAAAGTCCCCGTTCAACATTCTTTTATTTAACTTTCTCCGAAGTACCTTTTTATCGAACGAAAATTCGTAAAACGATCATTACTTTTGATCAATACTCGATGAGTTCATATCCTTTTGAAGGTTTCTTAGTCCCGCCGAGCCCTACTTGTCATCAAAATACTAGTTTAAAAGCGATTAGTCGGTCGAAGTAACTCTCTTGTGAAGGAGTTGTGGGGTTGAGCACAGACAATGTTTTAGAGAGCACAACATGGACAGTCTGCTGGTAAAAGTCAGACAGGCATAAGTGGACGAAATATTATTCAATGACTCTCAAAATTTCATCACAGACAATCGTAATTGCGATGGAATTTCCTTTGATTGAAATTTTCAACTATTGAAACCGCCAGCATTCGAAGATATGGAAAATGCTATATAGTGGACAATGAGATTGATCAGGACCATCCATGATATACATAGTTCTCATTTTAAATCGAGATGAAAACGCTTTTGCCTAATGAAAATTCCAAGATAAGGAAATTATATATTAACTATGATTCCTGATAGTCAAAAAATGATGATGGTTTATGTTTCTGAATGCCCATTGTTTTCAATAGAACTCCTACAAAACCTTTAGATACTTTATATTTTATCACATTACTTTACTATTGTGCTGGATATCATAAACAAGGGAAACTAAAATTGTGTCTGTGGTGAAGCTTTGAGACTCATCTAACAATATTTGTCGACCAGGGTGTGGGTGTACTCATAAGAATACGTGTTCGAATCGAATTGTTTGCTTACTCGTGCTCAATTACATTTTGAGCAGAAAAAATCCCAAGGTGGCTATATGCATCTAAACAAGATCTGTTCACATATAGAATAACTTTTGCTGGATCTAACTATTGAATTTGAAAAAAACAAGTGTTTATTAAAACCCTCTGATTTTTCTCTGACCAAAAAAGAACGAGCTAATTCTGGACAATTCTAAGTAAAAGTAGTCTGAAAATCATTTATATTTCGATTTATAACATACTGTTTTCCCTCCAAGGTGATTTTATATACTTTGGAAAATAAATGAAATTCGAACCTAGATTTCGTGCTTTGAGACAACATATAAGTTTGATTTTGTAGTTTTGATCCTACAAACTTTCAATATATATTTTTTTCTTTTTTGAAAAGTTACTTGTTAGATGTCGTCTCATAAAACCTCATATGAAAATTGGTATGCTGCTATATCGCAACTGGATTTGAAACGTCGTTGTACATGTATCCTATTTGATAACCAACAAAACGACAAATGTGGCTGTGGTCATTTGAAAGAGTCGCACAACTATGAAGGTCAATCCAAATCGCAGAGTAATAATAATTGGAATAATAAATCTTGTTCGGCACTAATAGAAAATATGAAAACTTTTGGTATTTTGTACAACCCATATGAATCATCCTTAACTAAGGTAAAAAGAATATATTTCCCGTTCGTAGATGAAAATTTTTCTTTTCGTTTAGTTTATTCGTTGGGATATCAAAATATCGGAAGAAAAACTCTACAACTTCATACTCAAGGATTGCGAGCAAAAGCCAAATTTAATAATAAGCATTTTTGGTGGTGCAAAATATTTTACAATGAACAAGCGTTTGGAGAAGGAATTCATGTGTGGTATTATTGAAGCAGCTACAACTGCTGGTAATGCTTAATTTTTATCTAGGTGTGAGAAAAAAGACGAACAAATGATCACATGCAGTAAGAATGATAGAAGATATTGTCGACGTAACTGTCGACAGAGAAGTGAGAAAAATTAAAATGCACCTATCGATTAGAGTCCGACATATGTCAAAAATTTTCTGACTCGACTTCATTATGACTTAATCCAATCCGATCCGATTCGGTCCGACAAGAGAGCTATATCTGTTATTTTTTTGGGTGACTTCACTCGACTCGAGCTCAAATATACTTTTTGACCAATTAAACAGGGTTGCCAGATCAAAATCTTAGAAATCGGAATTTTTTTGCTTGAATTCGGAAAAATTCGGACAAAATATCTGGCTAATTCGGAAAAAAATTCGGAAAGTCGTTTTTGAGCTTCTTGATGCTTAAATAATTTTTTTTCTCATAGAAAAGCCTTCTGAGTTTGATTATCCTTTCTGTAGATATATTTCATCAACATGGAAATAAATGTATTAATTGTAACATCACTAGGAAACATCATTTTCAAGAAGAGACTGTTGACACAAAAAGGGTGTGGGTGTGCTTCGCTTTCATACTTAACCCACATCCCATACCCAACACCAACATCCACACACCCACCCATAATCGAGAATTCCCTGACGAATCGCAAGGAAGTTTCCGAAAAAGCACGAAGTCCCCGGGGACTCACCGAACACTCCCTAGCAAATTCCTCGGAACTCCCTAAATTTGATGGAAGTAAGGGAAAAAAAAAACTCCTCCAAGGAGTCCTGAAGAGAGTCTCCGGGGATTTATCAGGGAGTGAAGGAATCGATTCACCGTTTTGTTTTGCGTATATTAAAGTGTATAAGAGACATCAGACTTGAAGGAAAAAATAGTTTATTTTTAACATATATATTTTCTATACGATAGATAACATTTGAAACTCAATCAGGGGTATCTCAGGGACAACTCATTATTTTTATGTGAGTTGCTATTTAATCTGCGGGAGTCATCCGATACGACGGAGCCTTCTGGTAACCTTAGATAGGACATACTATGAAACAGTTAAAAGTTTTTCTTGGAAAAATGTTTCAGTTGAAACGAATAGGATAAAAGGTTAAAAACTTGCACAAAAATGAATTGCATCCTTTAAGCACTACACTACGCCTTTAGGGAGTCCCTGGGGATTTTTTCAGGGACTCCCTAAAGGATCTCCTGGAGCTCCCTGTTGTGATACCCCGGGAAGTTTTTCAGGGGACTCCCCGGGGATTCACCTGGGGATTATCGACTAGGGACACCCTAGTTTGTAAGAATAAAATCAATTATCCAATGATTATAAGAAAATAAAGATGGCGCCGTATGAAATCTATCAAAAGTTACGTGGAAAATTGTAATGGAAAGGAAATTTTAAAAAAATACTACGATTCGAAAAAATCGGAAAAAATTCAAGAATTCGGATAAATTCGCAAAGTCGGAACGCAGTCGGAAAAACTTAGAAAATTCGGAAAATTCCGACTAATTCTGACGATCTGGCAACCCTGCAATTAAAGCAAGTTTTTTCAGAGGATAAGCATTTTTTAATGCATCTGTACAAATATTGACAAAATTGACCAGAACAAGGTCATTACCTCATTTAGAACTAGTATTTTTCTTATGTAAACCTCGACATCGATCGATTTATTCTGACCCAATCCGATCCGACCCGAGATCAGACACTATTTTAGTGATCCAACTAAAGTCGAACACTGTTACTGGCATAATTATGAACGAAAAAATTAAGAGATTGATAGGCCTACTGCTTTGTGTATCTATTGCAAGAATAAACAGACAACCTTAGTATTAGGCTAATGAAAAGGATTACAACCAAAGTATAAAAATATAAACGAAAGATTACGAGCTTATACATATGAAAGGCTTGATCCGTAACTGTAGTTTAATTCGCAGAATAACTTTCTTTTTTCTGAAGATGGATGGATATTGACTACTGGTTTAAACAGTGGTATTGCCAAATTGGTTGGCGAAGCGATATTGCAAGACCGAATATTAAATGGCCGTTCAAAAGACGTAGTCAGTATTGGTCTCACAAAATGGGGAACTCTACCTGAAACAACTAGAAATCAGTTATCGGAAAAAGTACAATAATCAATTGAGAAAAGATTTAGAATATAATAGTTCTGTTCTCTTTTAGTTTACAAGCCAGAAAAATGGCACAAATTATGATGCAAACGAAGAAGTCTACGAATTTCCTCAAGAAATATTGGAAACAACTGATCCTGAGACAATAGAACTACATCATACATATATGGTATTGTTCGACGATGGTCAATCGTCTGGTTATATAGGCGATGAACAGCGACGTAGGTTCGTACGAGAGGCATCCAACAATGAAAACAAATGTGAGCACACAATACTATTATAATGCAATGTTTCTCTGACGTTGTTTTTCGGTTTTAGGCTATGCGGTTACAGTTATTGTTGAAGGAGGTACAAACACATTGCAAGTGATACTGAATGATTTGAAAGAAAATCGTCCTGTTGTGATTATAGATGTAAGAAAGCGATAATATAACATTAACCAAGTGTTTTAATGTTTGTTTTATATTTCTTCAGGGTAGCGGTAGAATAGCTGATGTATTAAGCGATTTGCTGAAGCAAAATCCTGATTGGTAAGAGAAAACTTTTTATAACTTTCACAAGAACATACTCAAAATTTTAGTAAGCCAAAACGCGATGAAATCGTTGATCGACTAAAAAAAGAATTTCAAAATGAAGAGACTAACTCAGACGCTCCATTTACAGATAATGATTACAGACTTTTTAGTAATGAGATAACCCAGATTATGGACATGAAAAATCGTGACCTTTTGAATGTTTACTCGTTAGACAAAGATATTAATGTTGCCGAAACGATATTCAATGCGGTTTTCAAACGTAAGTTAAATTTGTATGAGGCATGAGTAAATCAAATGTGATTAATGATATTAAGGCTACAAAATGATGGTTTCCAAACATCAAAACAATCCTCATGATCAGCTTGCAAATCAGGATCATTCACAAATAAATATAGAAAACTTTCTAAATCTATCGTTTGAATGGAATTCATTAGAAGGAGTAAAGCAAGTGCTTAAATATATTAAAGCAAAACGAATACAGGTTAGTCCATTTTCTAGACTTTTATCAGATGAATATACATCGTTGCTCATGAGAATAATTCATGACCGGGTTGACTTTCTTTCGTTCTGCCTCCAATTCTGCGCACTAAATAAGACAACCCTGAAAATCTTTTTACTAACATCAAGATATAAATTTAGTATAGTAATGTTTGCTGACAGATTAGAAGACAAGAATGATTGATTATAAGAATCAGCGAGTACCAAAAAAATTCGTTTGTTTTATTACTCTCTTTTGATGGTGTATTGTGATTTTGATCATTGAATTCATTGGAACGCGATTTTTCTTGAATACGAAATATAGAATTCCGAAAGCACGAGTAATCGATTCTAACTTAACGTTTCTGAATATTGTCATGAAACTGGTTCGATTTTATTACTTTCGATCATGATGCAACTACTTTTTGTACACATAATCAGTTTGGTCAACATAGTGTTCCTCACTAATGGATGTCATTTTTTAGGTTTCTTAAACTTCAAGTTACATTAGAAAGAGTCATGAATATCTATTGTTCCGTTCTTAAGATAGTGTTGAAATACTTACATAACTGCACACTAATTTGACGTGTTTAGTCGATGAGCAACCAATAACCGTCAAGGATATAGAATATTGAGCTGCTGAGCTGATTATTATATGAATTGCTCAATACACTACTATGTCTCAATTTTATCATGTATTCCCAGAATTCTAGAAGGAACTCTGTTCAGTATATAAATAACCACGCATCTTAGAAACATCGTGAGGATGTTGTATAAAATGCAAATAATATTTTTTATAATATGACACTGAAATATATCCCAAACATCATCAAAATGTTACTATTCTTGAAATCTACTGGTCCATATCTATTCCACAATGTTAGGTCGAAAAGTAACGGTAAACCTATTTTTAATCTTCCACATCTTCATTCTTTCTAGAAAAGTCTTCTCTTATGAAGAATATTGGAGGTATTTGTGAACTTAAAATTTGGGAGAAAATTCTAGGAAAAGGTTGTTTTTCTAACCAATTTTTCGGACTCAAAATGGATTCGATACTTCTCTACTTAACATTAGTATGGGAAAACAGATAAAAGATTAAGAAATGGTGAAGAAATAGCCAATTCGCTTCCTAAATGTTAATTTTGGTCCTGTAGATTCGATGCCTATCTCGAACATGGAAAAATCATTTTAGGCTCGAGCTCGATCCAGGTCAAGTTCATTTCATTATGCTTTAAAAACAAATCTAAGGTAAACGAGATCTGTTTATTAGGTAGATAACTAAATCCTTTATTTACGAAGCATACTATAACATTCATGTTTTCCTACTTGTCTAACTTCACAAAAACTTTCAAATTTTGTTATTAGCTGTCCTCTAAAGAAATTGGAGAACGTTTTATTACTTCAGTCGAAAGTAATAAATATATATTGGTTGATTATTTACTTCGATCTCAATATAATGTTTTGTACGAGCTACAGCAAGACGACGTCTTAAAACTGTATCGAAATAGTTGGAACAAACAACATGCGGTATATATCTTTCACTAAATATCGGTTTAGAAAACTATCAGATATTCATATTTTAGAAACGATATCTGTTCCCTACACTGGACTGGGAAAACAGAGAAGAACCTAAATCACTTGCTGTTCTTGATTCGATCTGCGAAGAATTTATCGGTTCCTTTATGAAGCCTTTGTATTCAAAAGAAAAGCAAAAACGAAAGCGTATTTTGGCTAGTCTGAAACGCACGTGGGATGAACTCATTCAAAAAATTTGTAGATGCTGTTGGAAACCAAAACATCGCATGACCCAATTGTATACGTGTCTACTTCTATTCAAGCCTCGTGAAGAAAACGACAAAGACTATTCACAACAACATAAGCTACGAGATCTGTTTCTATGGTCTGTATTTATGGGTCATGTCGAACTAGCTAAAGTCCTACTAGTTCATCTGAAACCAAGAATCTGTGCTTCACTCATTGCATCAAAAATATTCACAGAATACTCAAAAAATACGAACATTATTCAGTTCAAAGAAAAAATGAAGAATATAGCAGACGAATTTGAATTATATGCAGTAAAGTGCATCGATAGTTGTTATATGTATAATGAAACAAAAGCCTGTGAACTAATTTTACGACAGATATCACTCTTTGGTAATATAACATGTGTGCAAGTATGTAAGATTGAAAATATTTCACTTGCTATTAGTCGTTCTTTTTTCCTCGCAGGCTGCAGTGTCAGCTAAAAGTAAGAAATTTTTATTGACGGTTTGTTTTAATCGAGTCATGAATGAAGCATGGTACGATAAACTTGATGAAATCAATCATAATGATGCGGAAAAGCCAATGATTACTCTTGGTTTGTTAAGTTTTGGTGTTCTTGCACCCTTCTATGTTGCCTATCGCAAGCAACAACAAGAAGAACCTCAAGAGCAGTCACCATTGAATAAAGATGAACAGTAAGCGGCATTTCTTATATATATATATTCTATGAAATAGTGTGACGATATAGACTGTATTCCAATGGTGTGAATTATTACATGCCTTCTGACTGTTCACAGAAACTAACGTGTCGTTCATATTTAAAACAATTTATCAGCTTTCACGAATGCCCAATGATCAAAATGATCTACGATTTTGTAAGGAGTGTTCTTCTCATAATCTATGTTTGCATGTATTCTAACTTTGATTTCTTTACAGATTGCTAACGTGTGGTTACTGCTTATATTTAGTTATATGATGTTATATCATTTTGATCCACCACTGAATAACAAACTTCCTCATTGGACAGAAATTTTTGTGATCATCACAATAACAACAATTCTTTTAGAACGTATTCGTCAGGTAAAATTTAACGTCACCTCGAATCTTCTGTCAGTAGGTGTACGACAGCTCCATATCGTTTAAACAAGCGGATACGAAGTGACCAGCTTTTTTGACATAACTTATATGTAGTCACTGTTTGTTTTATTTCTACAGAACTTACTAGAGATGTATCCAGCTCGCTACCAAAGCGAAAGTCTCTCTTTCGATCTGGGTCGGATGCCGTTCATATGAAAAGAGCTGACTAGTAGATCCAACTTACAAAAAAAAAGAGCTGGTCAACATAAATTTGAGCGTAGCTTTTTCGATTCATTGAGCTGTAGGAGTGGACCATTATTTCTAATTCGACTTAATTATGTCACTTAATTAAGTAATATAATTTAACACCTAATATTTCAAAATTAAAATTTTCCTGTATACTTAATTTCTTAATATTAAGTGTTAATAAAAAGCTTAACGGTTAATTTCAAATATTAACTTTTCAACTTAATTCACTAACTTATAGTTAAGTAATTAACTGAGAACCGTGAGTCAAATACTACTAACTTTTGATTATTTTTCTAGAGCACAAGCCAATTCCTGAAAAAATAACAATATTTTAAAAAGTTTGATAAAAAGATTTTCGAGGTCAAAAGGTCAGATTCTACGATTCAGTTTTTGAAATTTGTGACGAAATCTATTCTCAATCCTTAATGCATGACTAACAACAACAGATTAGTCGGAAGAAACATAGTCGGACTCGATCCGATCTTCGGGTTTATGAGGATTATCTTTCATATGAGCCTAAGAACTCTCTTATGTTGTCGGATTAATAGAGAAAAAAGTCGTTGCTGCAATGTGATTGGTCAAAAATGAAGCAATCAGATTTTAGGAGGAGTTTTCTGCACTTGTGCATAGCATTCCTAGTTTTAAGAAGTAGCCTTGTGTTGGTGTGATTCTTGCACTCTAAGTGCAAAAAGTGAGTTACAGAATCTGATTCCTGGTCGTTAAAAAACTTTTGTTCCAACTTTTAAAAATAATTGCTATTTTGAAAAAATATCCTTCTCGTAACAAAAAAAAATTGAAGTGAACTATATTTCACTCACGCTTATAGTTTTTCACTTAATTTTAAGTGAATTAAATGTTAAGTTTTCCATTAAAGCTTAAATTTGAGCATAAAGTATCAAGTAGAAAAAATCAAGTTAATTTAAAATTAAGTTTAATGGTTCACCTCTATGGAGTCGTTAGCTGTCTTAGATCTATTTGCCATCACATTTATCGTTTAGAAATACAGTACATTTGTAACAAATATGCATGAGTGTGAAAATGCTGTCGAATCACTATTACTATTATTAATGACAAAACTTTTTCATATTGCTTTATACGCACTGTTTTATACTGGCATCATAATGCGGCATACTATGGGTAATACGCCACACTTGTTAACGGCTGCAAGGTAAGGCATTACTATTTATTTTAATAGAAAACACAAAAAAAATATTCTAAGGATCATTATGGCTATTGATTTGGAATTGTGGTATTTGCGATCTTTGAGATTTATAATTTCACACAGCTATCTTGGACCTAAACTTCTGATGATTAAAACCATGGTAAGTGATCTAGTGAAGTCTTTAAAAATGACCTTCTGTATTATTATTTAGGCACGAGATTTGACCTCTTTCTTATATATCATATTTGTATTTATTACTGCTTATGGTGTTGTTTCGCGCGCTATGATCATGCATAACAAAGTCAATTTCAATATTCATGACATATTTAGTCAAATACTTTATCCTCCCTATTCATTTTTATTTGGTGGTAGTGATAAAGTTCTTGAGGGTAAGTAGTGTTTTGAGAGTAATCCTGGAGATATGCCATTATGTTTTTAGAAATGAGTGAAAACAAAAACAGAACTTACATTGCAGAAACAACTGCTACGCATGTTTTGTTAGCAGTGCATATGCTGTTTATCAGTGTACTTATCTTGAATCTTCTTATTGCTGTATTTAGGTAAGTTAACTTGATATTTGAGACAGTATAAGCTTTTTCTTAACTTTTTAGTTTTACAATAAATACCGTTCAAGCGAATACAGAGTTTCATTGGCAATATCAGCGATATCTATTGATACGTGAATATGCCGAAAAACCTCTGTTCTCATATCCACCGCTGACCATTTTATCACATATATGGTACTTGGTTATACGTATATTCTATGTAATTATAAAGCCTTATAATTACTGTTGCAATAATCATGGTAACGAAAGACTTCAGAAACCAAAAGAGAAAATTTTCAGTAAGAAATAGAAAACAATATATGTGCCAAATAATATTTTTTCTCATCGAAAGAAATACTTCCAAAGAACGAAAAATTAATGAACTACCGTTGGGATTGCTTTGAAAATGCAGCAACGAAAGGCTATGCAAAATCAGTGGTAGAAAATAGATTTCTTGTGAATTCAAGGTAAGTTTGAAAACATCAACGATAATACGTTTCAAGTATTCAAGCTGTCAGAACACTGGATAAATAGTGTAGATGACAAGTCAATATCGTTCTAGCTCAATCTATATGAATTGTTTTCTTCTAGAACTGCTACACAAACTACAGTAAGAACTTGTATTTTACATCTGGTCATAGCCAAAACTGTTTTCATTTTTTTCGTTTTCCTAAATTCCAGAGTCGGTATAGTGACTACTCAAGTTAATTAAACCTTTTGAGGATTTATGATTGATTTCTGAAATTCTATATATTTATTATCTTACTTTTATTTTTTTACAATGTATTGTTTATTCTAGCGCTACAATTGATACGAAAATTCAGCAACTGTAATCAGTCGTCGAAAAACTTCGAACACCATCAATCAAGAAACCATGAACAAAATTTATTCTATTTTTTTTTCATATTATCTCATTTGTTTCTATTTAAGTTTTAGTTGCATTTTTCTAAATGCTATTCATATTAGTTTGCTTGCTCTAGTATGGAGTCATGTGTCTATGCCCTGTTTACTTTTTACATCACAAAATGCATGCGTTATTTATTCATAGATAAACACTTGCAACTATTCCATATTTTCTCATAATGACCAATGACGTTGAATCGTTAGAAGTCTTCGACAATATTCAGGCACAGTTAACTCCTAAGACCGAATTAATTGTGCTTTTCTTTTTTGATCGGTAAGTTTATTGTACTGGAGACTATAACTGATTTCTGCTTTTTCTTCTTTTAGACGTCGTGAAAGATGCAGTCGAATGGAACGTTTTGTTGATTCATGGAGTACAGAGGCTGAATATATAGATCGTGTTCTTTTTCGCAAATGCAATAAGGAAAGTTCCAATCCTGATATCTTTGAAAAATACAACGTCAAATCATTACCAACATTTTTATTTATTAAAAATAATGAACAAGTTGCACTACTTACTACTGGAGACCCTGTTCAAATAGAGACCGCTATTAATGATCATCTTAACGGCAAAAAATAATCAACCAAAAATATCTATTATTAAATGAGACTTCATAAGTTTTTAATCCAGCCTTTCATCTATTTTTTTCTGTATTCACTCAAATTGATGTTCTTAACTATAACATTCAAAAAAGATCTGAAAATACAGCAATAGAATTCATATACATAAGAAGAGATATCTATAAAAACTGCGCAATCCATGGACACCCTGAAACTCGTATCGCAAGATAAGGCTTGAGGTAAAGATTTCATGTACACTCATGAATATTGATTCGAAGCAATCCCATTTATTGTCACTTGAATATACTGTTTCGAATGAATATGGGCAGTCTCAGACACTACAGGCACTTATGATTACCTTGATTTTTAGTCACAAAACATTACTTCTAAAGATTGAGTACGTAGTCACGTATATTTTCAGATAAAACATTTTTTTTCGAAAAATGTTGTTTAATTCTTCGTTTTCATCCAATAACATAGGGTGTGGATGTGGTTAGAGGGGGTCGTCTAACCTTACATCCACACTCTACACGCAAATACCTACACTCTACTTTTACTTCTTTTTATATATCAAAAAAATCATCTGGCTATAGAAAGAATATTTGGTAGACAAAAAAAGCAATAATTCATATGAAATGACTTGGTAACTTGGAGTATCTGATCCAACCTCAAACCCAAGCTAAGCAAACACTTTAAATTCGGGTTGAGGTTTGCTGCATATATGTTCATTGGCATCAAGAATTTTTCGTTGTAAACATTAGTGCAAGAAGTTCTTTATTCGAAAATTAACAGTATTTAGAAAGCGAGTGGAAGCATTCAAAATCTTGATTTTGAGGTTAGCCATAACACGATGTAGTCAGAGAAGACAACTTAATAGAGATTCATGCCAACCAATAGCTCATCTTAGCATACGGTATCTTCACTTTCATTCCCATTTCGAAAAATGACCCTTGATATTGCCTATGCAGGACATGCCACAAACGTTAACCGAAGTATCATCATTCCATTCATGTATTTTCAAATTCAATCAGCTAAAATTTTGATAAATTGTTGATAGTTTCCGACGAATCGACCGACTGCACAAGCCTCAGCAATTTTATCGCTATCTTCGTCCGATAAACAACCGTCGTAGAGTAGAACTAAAACTTGAAAGAGAGAGAATGAAACGAATAAGATCGACAGACTATTAAATATATTCAAATGAAAAGAAAAACTGATTGTATTATTGAAACATTTGGGAGTATAAACCTTCCTTTACTTAGTGAACCTTCATTTAACATAGGTGAAGATCATTCTGTGATTTTTTTCTTTCTTTTATGTATACTTTGAAAGATCAACATATCAGGATCTCAACAAAACTTAAAATGGCAGGGTGGGGGGTGTTCACTAAAGTCTCTCCCGCACCCACACCCTGAACACCATGTCTAGATGGAGTTTGACTAGTGCTGAAAGTTTTTTAGAGCGAATATTGACCTAGATGTTCTATGTGTTTATTTGTTAAAATTGCATTGATGTTGTCGTTCGTTTTCGAACTCTCTTCAGTAAAGATAATAATGCAAGGTTATTATGTCAACGTATTGATAAATGTCTTGTACTAAATTGAAATGCAAATGTTTGTATGTGATCTTGTAAACGAACAAATGCATTCTATCATTCACTGTGTCATGGCAATATGAACTATTGAAAATAAGTATTCGCCAACATAGATATCTTATCAATTCAATTCAATTCAATTCAAAAATCAAGACAACAGAATAGTGAGAGTGTGAATGTGGATCAGCTTCTCTTCATAGATACCAGTACTCCATACTTTAGTTCATATTTTACTTATAAATAGCATTTATAGTTTAGATAAAAACCGTAAAATCGATTACATTATTGCATCTTAGTGAGAGAGAAAGTATGATAATAGATCTTTCTAAAAACAACATTAACTGTAAGATTGTCGTTTCTTATTAATAGATTGACTTTCATTTTCGAATTAGATATATTCTATGTGTGTCACTCTCCAAAATATTACTGCTTGCAGTGGCGCAGCCAAGGGGATGGCCATTGGGCAATTGCCCACTAGTTCAAAAGTTATTGCCCGATAAATTTTGTGAACAATAGGAATGGCCGAATACCGAAAAAATGTTTTTTTTGCTCTTCACTTATGTTTTTTGGGTAATGGATCGGAAAAATTTTTCTGGCTTTCTTGGTTTTTTAATCTTATCTTTCCTCTTTAGAGAATATAATGTTTGTGATGCTAATACGTATACAAAAACTATAACTTAAATTATTTTGAATTGCCCATTACCGCCCATTCTTCAAAATAATTTAGCTGGGAAATGGCCCGTGACCCAGAATTTCTTGGCTACGCTACTGACTGCTTGTATTCTTTCTTACTTTGTTAGAAAGGAAATTAAGTTGGAAAGGGTCGATATTTTTTCAGAAACTAACTATATGCAATATGAGCTTGAATAAGTTTTAGCACATCAATATGTTTTTTTTTATTGAAGTAACTCTAATTCATATCAATAACAAAATATTTCGATGAAATGAAAAATTTTCTAATTCTAAAATTTAAACGACAATAAGGAATAATAGTTTTTTCAAATATTTAAAATGATGAATCATATTCTATTTCATTTGAGAATGGCAAGCAATATATTACTTTTGACTTTTATAGAAAAAACGTTTTCGAATGGATTCTTAGCTATTTTCATAATAACTGAACGACGAAGGAAGAATTCTATTATTTTCGGCATTGTCTCTTATTGATTTATCACTTGAAAATTTGTCTTTTTCGAAGTATTTATAAGAATGATTACAAACGAAATATTTTAAAGAGAATATTACGAGTTAATATAAATTAACAACATAAGTTCATCTTCATTGGATGTAGTTGTCTTTTACAACTATGAAAACAATTTTTTTTAATCTATGAAACTAATCTTTTCAAGGGAGAAACCAGTGGATTCGTTTTCTTTAAAATAATTTCTAGCATTAAGTCTAGATTCTAGAAACAAGTGGAAGGATCTGATTAAAACTTAGACAAATGGTCTTTTCTTTATATTACTATATACAAGAAGACCATCGGATTTATCGGATTTCGAATCTGTAATCTTTTTATTTTCTAACGCTCAATTTTTGACTATTTCATAATATATATATAGAAAACTGACATAAAAAAAGCTCTTTTGTTTCTTTTTTTTCCTTTTCCATGAAGTACCAATGAATGGTGTGTAGTGCAACTAACCTCTTATATTTCCTCACTAAAAATGGCTGCTTCATTAAATGAAGCAACTAGTGAACTAATCTGAACTATTAACCAGACTATCAGAAATATTAGATAATCATTATTACGATGGAATCCTTCATTCTATATCGTTGATCTATTGGCCTTAATAGAACAGGAATAGAAATCATTGTATAAGATGATTAAAAACACTTAGAGACAATGAAACAATACATATGCAATGCTTTTCTCATTATAAATGTTGACAATGTAAACGGCATATTTTCAAAAGTCTCATACTTCCTTAAAACATCCAACTGATCAAAATATGAATGAGCTTAATTTTGAAAAGAGAAATATTCATCTTAACGAACTTCTGAAGTTTTTGAACTTCTTTAGAGCTTTTTAAAGTCTTACTATTTACAGTCTTTTGAAAGGCGATCTTTCTTACTTGTTTTACTCTTTCAAATATGTAGTTTTAACATAAACTATGAAAGACAAATAAATAAGAGCCTCATTAAATAATATGAGGATTGTTTGTCGTTTGTTGAAAAAAAAAATCTCTGAATTATCTAGGCGGTCCTATATATGCATTCGGTTTGCATACTTTGTATCGTGATGTTTTAGAAAATCGTGATTTGTCAAAAATTCGTTCGACCTATGTTCTTAGATGAAATCGTTTATCGTTCATATGCTAGTAGAAATTCCTTTGCGAAAAATTCACATTGCTTTGCATCATATTCCTAAAGACTTCTTCTAATTTTCTTCTTTTTGCTCATTAGATCATACATATCGAAAGTAATCTTTTATTCACGCTTATTTTTGTAAGAAACTCTCATAACTGTTTCAATTCAAGATGGATTAAATATATTAAGCTCTTCTAATGAAAAGAAAATTTTCTGCAAAATGATATTGTTAAAATAAATTTGGTCTTCTTCAAAGCATGAATAATATAGTATATCAATAATAAAGCTAAGCAGATACTTTTGAAAGAATGGAAAGCGACATACTCCGATTATATTGCTAAAGAAAACTAAATTCTTTTCAATATACTTGAGACTATAGAATTTAATCTGACGAAAACCAGATAAGATCCTATAATTCTATTTATTCTTCAGCTACTATGATAATATAAGAATCTTAATCAAAACTATTCATTTCTGAATTAAATAGATAAGTAAAACTTTTATTTCTGTTTTCTAGTAATCCTCTATGTCTTAGAACAGCTCGAATACGATACCAAATATAAATAGAAAGAAAAAAACTTTATTGACTCAATTATCTTTTTCTGTAAATTAGAAAAATTCATTCAATAGATTGATTGTTTGGTTTTTTATTTTTTAGACGAAGTAATCAAGTTCTAACTTTTGGAAATAATCATGGTAAATATTTCGAAGTTTATCAAACTGCATAGAATAAATACAAACAAGTGAAATAAACACTAGTGTACTTTGAAAGAAAAGAGAAAGAAAGAAATTTCTGTTCGAAATGCCGAAATAATTAAATGAGATGAAAATGCTTTTCTAGTCATCAGTTACTCATACTAGATTCATCGAAGGTGTTACACACCATTTTTGAGTCTAGTATGCACAGACTTTTTTCGGAATGTTACTAACATTAATAAGATAGACTAGAAGGATAATCATTATGAAGAATAAATATTTCATTTACTTTAGTTTTTTAAATTAAATATTTTGAATAACAAATAGACTTTTTCAAGATAATATTTTGATAAGGTAGATATAATCCATTCTGGATGAAGTAATTTCGTCGAATATATATATATCAGGGGTCGCAGCGGCCTAGTATGCAAAATCAGGAATCAGGACAGGAATTTTCAAGAAAAAAATCAGGATTTGAGCCAATAAATCAGGATTCCAAAAACATGGGCACTATTAATCGAAAATCCGCATCATTTCGCAGTAGGAGTTACGAAATGTCAAATGAAATTCATTCTCTGTTCAATTCACGTTCTGTCAGTGATCATTTTTCCTTTTTTAAATGAATGCGCAGCTGAAACTGACTCAACAGAACGACGTAAAACCGAAGAAATTGATATCGAGCAGAACCGAACTATTTGAAAAGTTTCCCTAACCTGCGGAAATGGGTATTTCATTGGTAAAAACTATAAATGTCATTCTGTAGCCCTGCTTTTGCTATAAAACCACTAACATGCAAGGTGGTATTACCTTGCAAAATTTCTGAAATCATTTGAAAAAACATCACTGCTGAAAGCAAAGAAATTAGAAGTTAGTGTCTGATTCTGCTTCAGAGGTGTCTCGAAGCTACTACTAAGCGATATTAGCAATACTTCTACACCATTTTAATCAACTGTCAGTCTGGTTCATTTGTACCGTTCGCACACTACCCAATCTAGGAATGCAACGGTGATGGTGAAACATGATTTCACCGATTCATACCGGTAACTGATTCTTATTCGTGCACACTGGTACTAGCCAGTATTCGCTTAATACCGCCGGCATAAGCTGGTATAAGCCTAATATGGCCGGAATAAGTCGGTAGAACGGTTACCAGTAAGGGCTAGTTATCTTCACCGTTGCATGCCTAACCTTATCAGACAAATAACGAAAAGTTCGACGTTTTTTATGCGTAAAAAGGGAACATTTTAACGCGTAAAAAAAGATTTGTTTTGTGGGAAAAAAGCGTGTTGGTGAAAGTTTATATTTTTAAACTTGATTTTTTTCGTATTTTCTTTAACGCGTTAAAATTTGTGCTTTTTCGCGTAAAAACGTTGACTTTTTCGTTACTTGTCTGCCTGAGTAGCACTAACTGCATATGTGACAATGAGGGTGTCTATATACGATACAAACGACATCAAAACTTTGTTCTACTTTTTAGACATGGAGAATAGCGATGAGAACGCATAAACTATGTGAAGAAATAATAGACAGCAGACAGAAAGAGTTTCATTTTGAGATTTAGATCACTAACATCTGTTTCAATTTTAGCAAATTTCTATTTGACATTATTATGAAGTTGTTTCTGAATCTGCCAGAAAATCAATCGAATTAGTGATTTTGAATCAGTTTAAATTTGTCCGATGAACTATTGACTCTCCTCGTTGGATGACCATCAACGAATCTCAGCAAATCTTCAAGTTTGGTTCGGCGAAAAGACACTCATAACACAACAGAACCTGAAGATCTACTGAGAATCTTTCATAGTCATTCAACGAGTAGAGTTGATGATTCAACGGATTATTAGCTTCTAGACCAAACCTGTGTTTGTCGATTCTTTTCCCCTTCTTTAATGATGTCACCTAATCTTGTCGGAATCTTACAGTCAAAAGATTACTTTTTCTCGTATATTCACTGACATTTTTTAGTTCATAAAGAGCAATGTCTACTTTACAAACATGACAAACAACGCGATCATTGAAAAACCAAAGTCATCATCGATTCAAGATGGAGTTTCTGAAACGCCTCTACCTAGACTAAATTGAAATCTTCAAGGGAATGATCAAGTTTCGAAAAGTAACAAAAATCTGGAAAATCAGGATTTTTTGCCAAAATCAGGATGTATCAGGACGATTTTAAAAAGTCAGGAAAAAATCAGGAAATCAGGACCGCTGCGACCCCTGATATATATATATGGATATATCGTTACATGATAAACAATAAAAAGCGTTTTTCTGATAGTTATGTTGTTGTATAGAAAGAAATAGGTACCATCTTATATAACAGCATGTCAGATGGTTTTGTAACTTCACTTGGTGAGGATTCTCTGTACTTGCTACGCTATACCAATGTCATCTCCTACTAATCTGGCGTAGTGCACTCTACGTTTACAAATTTTAGGTTTATAGGATCGAGTGTGGGTGCTGTTGAAGTTGAAGAAAGGAGAAACATCTAAGCGCACATTCACATACCGTAAAGGTATCAATAATTCCAGTAAACACTTATTTCAAGATTATGATGAAT
Organism: Rotaria sordida; assembly: GCA_905250125.1. NCBI lineage: Eukaryota > Metazoa > Rotifera > Eurotatoria > Philodinida > Philodinidae > Rotaria > Rotaria sordida. Next base: position 19,949 of record CAJNOL010002440.1, on the reverse strand, counting down.
TTGGCCTCAATATTTGACAATGTCATCTGTGCTCATATGTTATATTTCGTAAATCAAAATATGATTGTCATCGGAGAAAAATATTTATACTTTAAGCTACACAAAAAGCGAAGTTTTTGAAAAGTCAGTACCGATATATTTCTAAATTAAAATTATTCTTCCTTAAAAACTTTCTATAATAAATTAATTGAATATATATACCATTTTCATAATCATAAATTCTATTTTTTACTATTGATTCGGCTTATATAAATGGTAAAAACTGCACAGTATTAATTGATACAAATATAAGGTATCCAATCGATTTGTCTATGATTTTTTATCAAAATTCTCATTAATAAACAAAAATATTAGTAGAAAAGTAAAAGAAAAAAATTTGTAAGTTCGTTTGCTTTTTTTTTACTATGAAATTCAAACTAAATAAAATAATTCAAACGGATAGATTGAAACATAAATGACTTGCTATCGATCGACACTAAATAATGTTTTAATGGAAATTTTTAATGAATTTAAGTATCAACTAACAATTTACGACAAAAAAGCAATAAATGATTCATTCGATTTACTCTCAAAAAAAATCACATTCATAACGTTCATCAATATTTATCAGGTTATGTTTATATAAAATTACAAGTTTAAAACCTCTAACTGAAATGTATTTTTTCCTGTAAACGAACTTTTCCAATTATTTTTTTTTGTAACAGTAACAAGATCAAACATTGTTTCCATTTCCAAAGTAAAAAGCAAAGCAACTAGAATCTTTTATTCAAACTGATTACTAAAACTGATTTAGCTGTGAATTTATCAATTTTATGAAATGAATTAAATGTTTATCGTAATCTTCTTTTATTTTTGTTGCTAATGAATTTTCTATATTCATATTGAAGAAAAACAGTGCAGTGTCAGACTCAACAAGGTATATAAAGAGATTAATATTAAAAAAATATCCGTATATATATATATATATATCAATAAATTTTTTATTAAAAGCTTTTTTTATTAGTAGAAATTTCTCATAAAAATTATAAGGACAATATCATTTAATCGAAGGAGGTTTGCAATTTTTGTTTAAATCTCGTTCATATTCCATAGATTTACACTTCCTAGCATAATAAAAACTCATTTATATATGTATAATGAGAAAAAACATATGTGATTCATTAATTTATTTGTTATTACTACTAAGATTTTTTTACAGACTCAAATATTTAATCTATACATAATTTTATTTATAAAAATTCAGAGATATTTTTCAATGAACGAAACTGACGTACTGCGAGAATAAAATTCTTTTTTCTAATTCTTATCAATAGAAAACATGTAGTTCAAAATACATGTTAAAATAAAACTATCTTTCAAGAATATTCGTCAGAAAATGAATCCATCCTTAACGAAAAAAAAAATCTCGAATAAGTTATTCAGTATGTTTTCTTTTTTATGTAATGCCTCTTTCTTTACATGTAATCAAAAAAAAAAAACATCAAATTTTTATAAAAAATTAAATACTATGAAAACAAAATGGAATTATTATATCTGTCGAATAATTTTTATACGAGAGAAACATAATGAGAGACACATGAATATATTCATCAAATGCTGTACTATTATCATTATTGTCTCTTAGTTTGATCTCTATTAAAGCTCAGAAAATACTTCATTTCATTCTACTCAAATGACATTACTTCATAGATAGTGCTTTGTCAGGTAACTAGAAGTAGTTACTTCCTTCATTCACGAATATCAAAACATTCATGATCCGAATCGATTTTATCAACAAGATCTACTTTGAAGGGTCTCTAACAAGCAAAACAATTATTTTCATCATTCAATTAAGGCAAACCGGTAACGAAAACAATAAGATGTGAATCAATTATGTTAAAGTGTTTAAAGAGCAGAAATATGATATACTCCATCATCAGGAAACTATTTTGAGATGAATTCGTGACTGTTGAAGTATGTAGACGAGCATTTGCTTATCACAAGATTAACTTTTTCATTGTATAACACTATAACTCAATGTGTTGTATATGTTTTAGAAATAAATCCTCTGGATGTGCCAATATTTTAGTTTTTGATAATTTTTCCAAAATTTATGCATCAAGATTGAAAATGATAGCAAGTTTAATGGATTCAATGAATCAGTTTTTATAATTAAAGGAGAAGTCTTGATGAAAAACAAAATTCGAATTGATAAATTAACTTGTCTTAGATCCTTATATCAAGATGAATCATATAAAAAAATATCTTTCGATTCATTGATCAATATTATGTTTCGAAGCAATTTCACGAATAAGTACACTTAAGAAATTATTCACTATGTTAAAATAAAAGTTTCTTAAATTTTTTTGTAAAAGGAAAAAAAGCAATAAGTGTCATTTTGAAGACGATATTTTAAAAATAAAAATGCTATGACATAAGATGAAAGAAAAATAAATTAAAAATAAAAGAATATTAAAAAATTTCTTTTCATTTATCATTCAGAATAGAGGAATCTGAAAAGAAAAAAACTATTATTTTCAAATTTAATCTTCAATTTAGCCGAATGAATTCATTGTATCATAAAAAAACACATATAGAATATCATAGATAAATTTTGAAGTATAATTAAAGGTTTTGTTCCCATCGTTGCTTTCCCTAAATGTAAAAGTGTTCGACCCACACAATGTATATGGGTGGTTCCATGGGAAGTCAACCACAAAAACACAAAATATTTAAAATTTTTTCTTTTCTATGAAGTTTTGTAGAGCTTTTTTCACTGATCATTTTGGTAAAAAAACTTTTTGAATTCTATTGAGAAATGACAATGTTATAGTCAAAATACTAAACACTGTAAAATAGCATAAGAAGCGTTTTTTTCTGATAAATAAGCATAAAAGGTCGATTCGCATATCTCAAAATG
>CAJNOL010002440.1:0-16950 GCA_905250125.1 Rotaria sordida | reverse complement strand
CATATCACAAAGATTATAAAACTAGATGGAAGAATATAACATAGATGATAGATAACTATGTGATGACAAAGATAAAAGAAACGTAGCACCTCAGATATGTTTTTCCTGTTTAATATCCATTTATCAAAAGTTTTATATGAAAGGTTAGAAAATGTTATGTATTTGATCTCATTTAAATGATTCTGGATTGAATACTCACGAAGGAACGTTGCGAACTGATAAATCGCTATTTAAATTTTGGTAATGCCAAATTGCAGAGCTTGTTGAGTTATTAACTAATAGAATAATTAAATGTACCAACAGTGCCCTTAGGAGTAAATCTCTTAACACATAATGTTCAGCCTATATGGGAACATGCTGGGGTCAAAGATCAAATGTCAGAGGGCAACTATGCAGGTGGTAGTTAATGTTTAAGAGACACTTTATAAGGACATCGAGAATGGCCATAACATGATTTTTCCTAATGTATTATTTTTTTTCCACCATTCGATTCTACGTGAAAAACTGTGGGAATGAAAATTTTTTTAGAGCTTCTTGAAACTTAATATTCACCGAGTTACAGGGATTTTAAAAAGAGCACCGTTCAAAATACAAAAAAATAAAAATATTTTTAATGACTTTTACTAATTTTTATTTTTTGAAGCCAATTTAAATCGTGTAATTTCGAGCAACATCTCGTTTGAAAGAGCACGAAAAACTGCATCGAACTTTAATATGAACACTTCTCAGATCGGCATTTTTTTTTTTTAATTTTTTAGTATCTTTGCTTTTCTACAGCCGCTTTTAAGTTAACAGAAAATTCGATTACTTGCCCTTGTATAGAATTTAATTCTCTAGAAAATGATGTAGTTTTCGATTATTCAAATGGGGAGCAACAGTTCGAAAATTTAGAAACAAAGTTAGCAGTAATGATTTTTCAGTTATTCTAACTAACAAAAATGTTTCAATTTTTCAGTTATTCTAACCAACAAAAATGTTTCAATTTTTCAGTATGTAAACCATTTGTTCAATTAGAAAAAAAATACTCTGCTTATATTGATTAAATAAATCTATACAAATTCATGTGCTTCTAAGCATTTTTCGAATGATTTCTGAGCCAAGAGTTACATACACATTGAATATTTTTCGCTGTCTTAGAGATAATAAAATTTATCGATGATAGAAACCTATCCTAAAGGCAAAATATATATTGAAGGATCGTTGGCCACTTTTCGATTTCTTAGTAAGAAAGCTACATCAAAAAATAGCATATGATTCTACCAAGAGACGAACAAGTGTTGCTCGCTCTTCGCCACGTGACGGCTATCCTTCTAGAAAAGGTTTTTTATTTTATTCATATTTTTTTCATCAGCTTAGACGTTTTCCCAGAAAAGCAAATGAAGCGATACGGAAATTTAGTTCTGTGGAGTTACAGAATGAGAATGGATAATAGTTCGTTTTTTTAACATCTTTCTGAATGTAACAGTTGAACTGGATTCATTTTTTTCATGATAAGTTCTGTAGAAGGATTTCTTCGAATAAATAACGAGGAACGATGGCAAGATGAGTCGGTCTTGACGGAAAAGCGGACTCATCAGATGCTTACCATCGCAACTATAGTTCATTCTGTGATATCGCTAAACCAAATTGAATAGATGCTTTCTAGTTTTTTCTTTTTCTAAATGAAGAACGCTTTACATCTGATAGGTCATTATAAGACGTATGATGTTTAGTACCTCTCTTCAACTGTATAGGATTTTCACCATTATCATTTCCATTCAAGGCTTTCACACAAGTTTGAAGTAAAACTTCTCTATCTGAAGCTTCTTCTAGTGCTAGATAATCTTGAAAGAATTCTTCATCTTCGTTTTCAATACCTGTTTCATCAAGTTTTACTCCCTGACGTCTGGCTTTCTGTCGAGAAAAAAAGATCTAATTTGCGTTGCAGTAAGAAATTCGGACGCTTTAAAATAGAACTCTCCGTTCACTTTTAGTTCTTGCATTTTTTGCGCAAGAACCTCGGGTTTCCATCAAATGGATGCTCGAATGCCTTCTTCAAATTTATCTAATAAAAATTCTGTTTGTTTTTCGTTAAATCCAACACTTTTTCTTTCCTTTAATAAAGTCCATCCTTCTGTCAAGGGCGATTCAAATTTTTCGCCCGTGTTTAATGTATTTTCGATGTTTGACGTTTCGAGCAACAAAGAAATCATTTCTTGATTCTCGATACATTCTAGTTTGGAGTGATAAAGTCGCATAGCAGTATCTTTCAAGAGATAGCGCTCTGGTTTCCGTACATGTCTACCCGAAGCAAGATGATGAATCAGATTACTGTATTTAAGAAATTCATACCACCCCAGAGGAGTTTTGAAAGAAATATTCTCGGTAAAAACAAATCGCATATTTGGAATCAGCATGATTGATTACCCCCATCCCCGTTGAGATCTCGAGAAAGTACCTCTGACCACAAGCAAAAAGTTTTTGGACAAAATCCCATGCAAAATATTGAGCAGAACGAAAAAAAAATAACGCTTCGCACGGGTATCGAACCCGATGTCGCGTTATATACGCTGTTAGCCGTTCAGCTATATGCGAAGTGTTGTTCGTTCTTTTTTTCTTTTCTTTTGCTCTTATTTCATCTATCTCATCAAGTGAACGAATTCAATTAAAACATTACCTAATGTTCTCGTTCGAGCCCCTAAGCAACATTGTCGGCAATAACATCGTTGATAATGATGATGTTGATATCGACGATTTTTTCTTGCTCGTCGTTTCTGACGTTTAAAGCTTCCTTGACTTCGAGAATTGATCGACCATCGTCGGCTATGATCTAGGCATGCACCGAGCCCGAACTTCCTGGGTTTCGGGAATCCTGGGTTCGGCGTTCCCGGATTCGATCATTCCCGGGATTCGGTCGTTCCCGGGTTCGGTCATTCCTGGGTTCCAAGGGGGTACCCTCCGGTTCTCGAGTGCCGCTATAGGGGGATACTCTTAGGTCCGCAAGTCCCACTACCGGGGGTACCCTTCGGTTCTCGAGTGCCGCTATAGAGGGATACCCTTAGGTCCGCAAGTCCCACTATCGGGGGTACCCTTAGGTCCTCAACTTCTATTCTAGGGAGCTACCCTTAGCTCCTCAAGTCCTACTATGGGCACATACCCTTGGCTTCTCAAGTCCTATATTATAGGGGTACCCTTGGGTCCACAAGCCCTAATGGTGGATGCCCTTGCGTCCTCAAGTCCTACTGTAGGGCGGTACCCTTGGGTTCTCAAGTCCTACTAATAGGGGTACTCTTGGGTTCCTAGGTCTTACTACTGGAAGGTATCTGAGGGGGTTCAAATTTTTTTCCCTTATTGTGAGAGCAAGCGATGGGCATGTTCAGGCCGACCTTAGGGTTATCGAGGATGCTCTATCGATTGATGGGTATATGTATGGGCTCCTATTCAGTACAACACGGCGAAAATACAGCTTTGGCAATTTTGCTTGAGAACCCAATGGTACTCCCAATAATAGGACTTGAGGACCCAAGAGTATCCCCTTATAATAGACCCGTTTCCCTGGAACTGGTAACTCCCAGTTACCGTTACCGGGCAACTGGTCACGGGACCGTTACAAGGGAACGGTAACGGTAGCTTCCCACCCCTACCTATAGCGGCACTCGAGAACCAAAAGGTACCCTTTGAAACCCGGGAATGACCGAACACCCGGGAACAACCGAACGCCGGGAACGACCGAACTCGGGTATGACCGAACCCGAGAACGACGGAACCCCGGGGATGACCGAACACCGGGGATAACCGAACCTCGGGAATGACCGAACGCGGGAATCCCGGGTTCGGTGCATGCCTAGTGTGGGTGTTATTTGGATGGATGTGGGAGTGGATGTTGTTTGTATGTGGGAATAGTTAGCATGGCAATAACGACACTCATACCAATATCAAATCCACCCCCACACCCACATTCTTAGAAAAGAGGGAACTACTGATCGATTAGCGGAATAAACGTCAAATGACTAAGTGCCCAGTCGTGACTGGGTGTCCAGTCCGACTGGGACCCAGTTACTGGCACTAGTGCACCCCTATTCGTGATGCGTGTTCGATGGCTTCTTTGAATTGATGAAGACTCTCAAGAGCGAATGCCATATTGTTGTAGGTAGTAGCGAGATCGGAATGTTTGGGTGGAAGAGATTTTTCTTCGATCTCACGTATCTTTTCGTAGTATAATAGTGCAGTCGAGTATTCTCCCATCAAATAATACACCAAACCAATGTTGTTGTAGGTTGCAGCGAGATCATGATGATTGTGTGGAAGAATTTTTTTTTCGGATTTCCAGTGTGTTTTCATAGTAGGAAAGTACAGTCGAATACTCTCCCATCGATTGATATGCCAAACCAATGTTGTTGTAATTGGTAGCGAGCTCGGAATCATTAGGTGGAAGAAGTGATCATTGGATTTCGAGTGTCTTTCTATAGTATGAGAGTGCAGCTGTTTGGTCACCTTTCCAGTTTTTAATATATCCTATTTTGATTGCAGATCGACGCGAGTTCTGTCGAATTGCTATTAGATGCCGTCTCAAGTAGTATCTTGTAGAGCTCTTCGGCCTTATCAAACTTACCCATCCTCAACATCAACTGATCCAGTTGATACCATTCAGTTCCTCCTCCGATCTCTTCGCGCATGTGTTCGGTAAGACGTTTCAATTGTTCATCATAGTCACCTGTCAATGTTAGTTCCACCTGCTATACTCTCTCCGCGATTTATTTCATCTCACCGATTTGAAAAACAGTGTGCATTGATAATAGAATCTCTTGTTCAGAATCTGAGAAATAACTGATATTGTCCAATGAGGCAAAATGAATCGATGAGATCGATGGATCAATTTCCATTCTAAAGAGAATTCCTGTCACATTGGGATTACTTTGAGAACTATCTACAAAGGGAAAGGAGACTTCCTGATCAATTCTTGTCAACAAGAAATTGTTAAATGAAAGAAGACCACCCTGACGTTTCTTCATCTTCTCAAATTCATCATTTGATATGCCTTGATCTCATACTTTAAGAAGGAATGAAAGAAAAAGATCTTATTATCATTACCATCAGCATAATTATTGAATACTTTCATCAGTCAATATGTACAATAATTAGTACCGTGTTCAAATCTCGAACAAACGAGATTTCAGCTCAATGTCTCAAACCAACCACTCGACAATATACTATGTATGAGATGCTATATAGCAGTCTGTGTTCATAATATGTGAAGCATAAATGATACGTAATGCTCTAACATTTCAACATAGGAACTCTGAATCAAATTGAGTATCTTTTCAGAGTTATAACTGATGACTAGTAAGAAATGAATGATCACTTCGCAAGCTCATCAATAGTACGAAAATTTTTGTTATGCATAACATTGAAATGATGTATATTAGCAGAAAACTTTCAATTATTGAATTTGTCTAATGTCAAATTAAGAAGGAAAAAAAGCATTGTTTATTATTGTTTTTGTTATATTGAAGAGCAAGTCTAATTCAATTTCTTCTAAGTTTTATAATGGATAGAATTGAGTTTATTGATGTAAGAATCCAGTAAATTACATTCATTCAACGACAGGAGAACTTTGTACATTCATTTGCAAAAGTTTGGCAGTCTCAGCTGGAATCGTTTGAGTTGGACCAGCTACTGTAGTTTGATTTCCAAGTTTGAGTCGAAACAGCTTCATTATAAAATTCGCAAGTTCTTTTCTGTAAAGATTAGCCGATAGAAAATATAAGATGATGGATGTAGTATATGATAAACTATAGATAAGCTGACTTATTCGAAAAAAAAAGTAATACTCGATGGGACTTAAATATTGCACAGGCAAAAAGCCTAAAGTATAAATGATACCCAGTGGTGTAGAAAGTATTATATGGCAACCCACTTGTGAAAGAAGCATCCAAACAAGTTGATATTCAGTGCGACGATATTGTGAAGATGTAGCAGGAAGAACATGAAGCGTCTTTATATTGTATATAGTTAGAAGACCGAAGGTTAGCATCAGAAACGGAGGAACAATACTTAAAAGAACTGCTTGTATAGTTGGGTACACACGACCATAAAGTGTTGCTGTTGAAATGCGACATGGAATCTCTTGGCCTGGTTGTACTTCGAGCATTACCAAAGAACTAATGAAGAAAAGTGAAAAGAAGGTGAAGACGAATAAAATAGACCATCGAGCAAAACTTAAATTGCTGAGCTTTCGTCGTTGAACACTTGATGAACTGCCAAAATATCGATCGATTGCAGCGAGTACAATAAAATAAGGCGAAATGTAGAGTGATACTTGCTGAATATAAAGGATCACTTTACACCAAAATCGAGAATTACTTGTTGGATCAAGTTGATAACCGCTGGATAAAAGATTAAACAGGAGAAGAAAGATTGAGAAAAATAGATTGTTGCTAGCCAACGCAAAAAAATAACGAGAACATGGATGATTATACAGTCCAGGTCTTGTGAGAACAACCATATTGAGCAAATTTCCGACGATGCCGACTATCATAACTGGAGGTAAGATTATCCGCATGAGTACAGAGATAAGTTGAATGCGTGAATCCACCATTAGATTTTTTTCTATTGAATTAATCTTAAAAATATCAAACCTTTCTTAGTACAAGATTTTTCTCCTTTTCAAATATTTTTCATTATCGAATCTGTTCGTGAAGCAAATGCACGAATGCTTTCGCTGTGAGAAAAAAGTTATTTTCCTTCTACGATTGATAAGTGACAGGATTACATGAAGTTTTGATAGCGTTCTATAAAAATTTTACGCTTCATCTCTCACTTAGACATACGAAAAAAAGAACAATAAATTATTACTTCATATACTCAATGGTCGGTTTAATTTAAATTGGTATTCATGGTTTTTTCAAGTTTTCTAATCCTAGAATCAGTAGACTGTTGTATAAGGTTAAACTTAGAAACTTGAATAGTTGAAGAATCAATCGATTGAAATTACTTCATGATGAAGACTTGTATTGGGTGCATGATATATATTATTAATATGTCAAAAAATGGTCTGTTGAAGTTGATTGATGCCTGAGAGCTAATCTAGTAATAACAATACAACTTTTATTTTAGTAACAAGTAATAGAAGTTATTCTTTAAAATACATATATATTCTATTCTCACGACAAATCATCGATTGATTTAAGATTTCAGTTAATAAAATATGTACTAATTTTTATAATATGATTTGCGATTCGAAACTTTATAGTAAAATATTAATAAAGGTCTGTATTAATGCTAATGATGATCTGACTCAACACTAAAATAATTCTCTCTTTACACATCAGTCTATGATGTAATATTTAATATATGAAATAATATCCCTTATGATTTTTTTTTTCTTGTTACCGTGCATGATGAGAACCGTTACATTTCGAAGTTTAGATTCTAGCACCAAAACTAAAATATCAGTCATCTGTTCGTTAGGAAAAACGCTCTCGTGATGCAATCGCTCTTTATGCTACACTGACTGTTAGATACGCAAGTCAAGTGCTTTTATCAAGACATAACTTCAGCCAAGTGAGGGAGAGCAAAAATTTTCATCCTGTCAAGTCATCGAGAACACACGTTTTCCTCATATCAAGTCAAGTCACATTTGACTTACTCAGTTTCGTGTGTCGTTCATATTTGTAATTTGTAGGGTATAGTAAAAAAGTGACTAAGAAACTAAGAAATATTCAATATCAGAGAATCATACTATAACAATCATGTTTATTACAATTTAATTGACTTTTTAAGTTTTATTTCCAGTTCAAGCAGCAATAAAAGATGAATGATCCAACTCGTGAATCGCTAGTCATAAATGTTCAAATGCTAGAAAAATATCTTACTTAACTTATCAATGGATGTGACAAGAAAAATTATTCGACTTAGATCTACACTTTTTTTCTGAATTAAGAATCTGCAAGCTACATTCATAACTTGACTGCTGAGACTAAAATTAAAAACCAATGAAAGGGTCAAAAAGAAAACGTGTTTTTGGCGCCAAGTTAACACAACATTACTTGATTATCTTGTAGTGCAGTGTATTTCAACATGTATTTTATGGAGAAAACAGACACTCTCAATCTTTCAATTTAGAAAAGGTACAACAGTTTCCCCTTGCCCAACACTTTTAACAAAGCAAAATATGCCGAGTCAGATTCAGTTCTGCGTAATACCACAAACCGTTTTCCAATTTTTGCGGGCTAGATAGTTTTCGATAATAACAGACTATTGTTTATAATACCCAAAAACTAGTACAATGAACATTTCTCTACATTATTCACAATCAAATACTATTCTTGAATAAAGAAAGTTTTATATAGAGCTACATTTTTTGGTCCAAATTAGAAAAGTCTTTTTAATGATGCACTATATTCATACAAGTTATAAGCAGAACTATATTATTCTTCTTTCTTATTTCTAAACGAGAATTAAGTTGTATTAAAAGTATTCATTTCAAAAATGAATATATTTATGTGACAGGTACACATCCATGTAGGTGACTTTTTGACATGATGGAGATAATCATGTAGTAACGCAACGTATTTCACGCTTTTTATAGTTCATTAAAAATTTTATGTATATCATGCGTTCACATATCCAGATATATTGAAATATATTAGAATGAGCAGCTCATTGTAAAGCATTATATTGATTTCATTACTACGAAATTGCGTCCACTACTAATTTAATGCATTCAAATGCATCGACACGTTCATGTGTTACAATCACTTTCAATATTCATAGAAGTTAACTCTGTTGAATGCATTAACTTAATGATCAGTCAAGGCTGCCACATCATTATTTTCAAATGGGGTATAATAGATTTTAAATATAGTACAGCTGGGATGTAAATATATCTACAATAAGTGCATATCTTTTTCTGAAATAGAAGGGTTGGTTTAAAAGAACGGCTGAATTTTTTTTCTAATAATGCAACATTATATTGCACCTTTCTCTATCACATTCAACTAAATTGTTTATTTTTCCACACAAAAAAAAAGAAGAAGCTATTATTTATGTATGATGATACCTTTCTTTAATTTGGATGCAAATTGAATAATACAAATTCATTTCGAACAAATGAAAAAAATTTTGTCAGTGCATTTCATCTTACAGTGCAATATTATTTTTTAATTAAACAATTATAATCTCACTTACCAAGAAAAAAAAATTTACGGAAAAAGAGCGACAGAGAATGAGTCTGCAAGATAGTGAAAAAATATCTTGTTCAGGAAGAAAGCGTTCTATAATTTCCCGAATGCATTGATAATCGACAAGAATACATTCTCTATTTGAAAAAACGCATTTTTTTTTGCCGTTCTCTGCTATAGTAGAATGTTTTTTCTCCGCGTCAAAGCGTTCTTCATCTGAATAGCAAATGTTCTGGCCTATTTCATTAACTAATGGAATGATGTTTTTATGATCTTCTCTGTGGAAAGGTATGGATCGAATTCTTTCCCAATGAGATGACTTTTTTTGATGCTTCTAAAGAATCGCCCGAGAACAGATTCTTCGAATCAATGAATTCATTCCATACGATTCAACATCACTCTTACAAAGACAAGAATGTCTTCTCTTTCATTCTCCATATAGTATAATGCTTTTTTCGTCAGTTGAAAAAACTGATTTTTGAAAAATAGAATGTATTTTTGATCGTTCCATAAGCTGAATAAAAGTATTCGATGGCATCGAGAAAGAATATTGATTACTTTAGATTACAGCCTTTAGTTTTCTCACATATACGAATTTTTTTAAAATTTTTTCTTGATTGAAACCTATCTCCATGATCTCTAACCGTCTTTTATGAGTGTCTATTTTCATGCATGAGCTTTTATCTATTGAAATCGAGAAATTCCTATTTTCCGTATGATGACAAAAAACAATAAAAGAAAAGCATTAGCGGCACTTGCATATTAAGATCAATTACAACTACTATAATAGACTCTGTAATAATTTACAATAGATAGAAAAAGAAATAAAAGAGACAAGCACGGATAAACGTAGACTTGTATGATTAGAAATTATATTATCGTTATAATTGAAGATAGCTGTCATAACCATGGATGCTAATCTATCTTAATGATTCCTTAAAATAAATGTTTAAAGGCGAATAAGTTATTTTTTTTTTTTGTAAAATAAAGAAAAATATAAAATTAACTGAAGAAAAACAAAAAACTTGCTTTTTTATTATTGAGGAAATACATACAAGAACAGAAAATATAAAGCAAAGTGCTTGCAGCTTATCTTTAATCAACAGTAATATGATCTCAAAACTGCATTTTTACAGAATATTTGTCATGAAAACTTTTCATTTTCTTTTTTTAACTTGATTATTTGCTTAATTATGTAAAAACTAAATTAACGCCTTAATCATAATTACCTTTCTGCAAAATGTAAATCCAAACAAATGAAGAAAATAAAAAGTTACACAATCCTGCAAAAATTTATAGAATCATTGTAACGGAAAATACTTCTAATCGATGAATATAAGTCTTGAGAGGAGAAATGGTGCAAAACGTTCGGACAGCAGCGAAACGTAATGGTTTATTGAATAATAAGAAGAAGAAAAAGTAACAATAAATGTATTGAGTACACACAGCAAAAATACACACTAGATTCTGTTCGTATACATATAACTTCTTTATATGTACTTCAGGTTCAAACTCTATTCCGTTTTCGAGTCTCAGTTCAGAATAACTTCTAAGAACGTACGTTACAATAGTTTCGAGTACGTCTTACTCTAACTGGACACAACTATCAACTGCCTGTATCAGAATATCTGATAGAGAAAAAAGAAAAAGGGGAGAGAAAGAGAACGAGAGAGAAATACGGAGAAAAATCCAAGGAGAAAGAATGTATACCGAGAGGAAAGAAAACAGGAAGTAGGGGAGAAAAGATCACGTAGTACTGAAATAGATAAAAGGAGTGTCGTTCGAAAGGATGTCCGTCTATTTTCTTGGCACAATCATCTTTCTGTAACAGAAAAAAAGTAATCTGTTACACTAAAGATACCCTCAAACGGAAGACATCATATATCTTCCGGTATTAGATAAAAAACAAAATTTTTCCTAATTAGAACTTCTTGAATTTAAATGAGATACGTATAACCCTGCTAAATAAAAACAAGAATGTTGTCACTATCATGCGCTTTATAGAAAACAATGGTACCTCCTTGTAAGTTAGATGAAAAAAAAGTATTCTCATTAACATATACTTCACATAAAACGATAATATCTCTTTACAAAAACGATGAGAAGAAAAGAAAATATTGTGACTAACATGCGCTTTAATTGTAGCGAAGATATACCGGGTGTCCCAAAAGTCATGTTTACTTAAGAAAATTGAATATCTCCATTACGGCTCGAGCAAACGTGCTGATTTTTTTATCAGTGATAAAGGCATGCACCAAGTTTATATCCATAAAGACATGTCTAGGGAGACCCTTTGTTAAGTATCAATATTGACCTCAACAAGAAAAATTTACTTTTTCACAGTTAGAAAAAAAAGTTATTTTGCCAAAAAAATTGAATATCTCCGCTACGGCTCGAGCTAACGAGCAGATTTTTTTACCAATGATAAAGGCATGTTAAAGCTTTATATTCATAAAGACATGCCTAGAGAGATCATTTGTTAAGTATATTGTTTTCTATTCGATCTACGAAAAAGTAAAATTATTTTGTTGAGGTCATTAGTGGTACTTTATAACGGCTCTCTCTAATCTTGTCCGTATGGATTTAAAATGTGAACATGCTTCTATTATTGGTAAAAAAATTGGCTCGTTTGCTCGAGCCGTAGCGGAGATATTTAATTTTTTTTTGGTATCGTGATTTTTGGACTATATACAGGGTGACCCAAAAATTAGTTTGCCAAAATAAAAATTGAATATCTCCATTACGACTAGAGCAAACGAGCTGATTTTTTTACCAATAATAGAGGCATGTTCAGGCTTCATATCCATAAAGACATGCCGAGAGAAATCCTCCGTTAAGTATACTGCTTTTTTTTCTATCTGTGAAAAAGTACATCTTTCTCATTGAGGTCAATAGTGATATTTAACAAAGGGTCTCCCTAGACATGTCTTTATGGATATAAACTTGGCACATGCTTCTATCACTGATAAAAAAATCAGCACGTTTACTCGAGCCGTAATAGAGATATTCAATTTTCTTAAGTGAACATGACTTTTGGGACACCCGGTATATTCGTAGATCAAGGAAAAAAATAATCCATTACACTAGAGATTAGGAAGGGTCAATTCCGATTACTAAAAAAACTGTAGTCTACCAATTCCAATACGATTGTTCAGGCCATTCGCTTTCAATTTCGATCTTTTGTATCTAAAAACACACTTAAGTATCCTCTACCGAATGGAATATAAACGAAAAATTTTCATTGTTATTTATGTCCTTAAAAATAACCAACTTTGGAGATCTCCTACACAAAAAAAATACATTCTACAGCACTTTCTTCTAGTAAATGAGCAACACTATTATAGTTATTTCATCATCAAAATGTGTTATATGGGTCAGGGATACATCATCCTAGTCATGTTGCAAGTACATTAATTTATTGCTATGCATGATAAAATAAAAAACACTAAATATCGAAAAAATATCGTATTTCGTTGTTTTGTATTTTTCTTGAAATCAATTTTTTTAGAGAAAAATTGAAGCTTTTCTCCATTTTTTTCTAGACGCTTCGACTGAGTGAGCTGAATTTTTTTGTGTAACAACTAGGATCAAATGGGGGTGTATATGTTTTTTTTTCTTGAAACAATGCTCTGGTGACTTTTGACAGACCTTACAAAATTTGTCCTAGGCAAAAAAAAACATCTTTTTTTGATAGGGCTACCAGTATTTTGATGCTCCCAAGCGAAGGAAAAGATACAACTCGATTTGGTCCTCGTTGTCACGCAAAAAATTTCAGCTCAATTGGTCGAAGCATCTCTGAGAAAAATAAGGAAAACTTCAGGTCATTTTTGACCCTTGTACTCCCTATATCGCATAGAAGAAAGCATCTAGAATTTCTGGGTCTCTGACAACTTTTGTTCTACTATTCGAGATCTACCTACCCTGAAAGTTTCAGAATTTTTGGTCGAGCTGTTCTTGAGAAATCCGGGAAAGGAGTACCCTTAAACAAATAAGTCCGATTCGAATCCAGTTCCAATTCCAAGTTAAAAAAAAATGTTGCAGTTCGAAGTATTTTCCTGAAAGGCGACAAAATTTTTCTTTACTTTCTGACAAATGATTAAATTAATCGTTTCAAATTTTATTTGAACAGCATCTAAAGAACAGCACCATTTCTTCTCAAGAAAAGACACATTTCGACCAAAGGATTAATACAGAGTGCCAGAAAAATCTCTGATCAAAAAAGAACTTGAATATCTCCGTTGCAACTCTTTTGGATAAATTAATTTCTATACTCATGTTGAGGGGTATTTCCAAATTTTTATTTATGAATGTCAAATTTTCACATACTCCTAGAAAGTAGCACTTTTAAAGTCTTTTTCGAATTGCAAAAAGTAATCTGTAGGAGTTTTTCCTGAGTTTTTTCAATTTTGTTTCAAGGGTGTAGGTGTAGATGCGAGTGTAGCTGTGCCTGTGAATAGAGTCTCTATCCGCTCACTCCCACACGCACGTCCTACACCTGCTTTCACACCTTACACTCACCCACACCCAGGTCCCATATCCATTTCTTGTCAGAGAAGGATATAAATTGACAGTAAGTTTTGACCTGTATTTTTATATCGTTGAATCCGATAAATCTCATCAATTAATCGCATAAAACATTCTAATCAACTGATCTGAAATAGATACGCTGATATCATATCTGAATCCATCGCTTAGAATTGGTTTATCAGCCGTCGAGACACTAGACATTCATGTAATAAACTAACATTTTGATGAACTCGATCCATCTCGATGTGTTCAAATCGAACAACTAAACGAATCTCGCACCACAACTGTGACAATTGATCGGTACATATGGTCTCTTTAGGCACTTTTCTACTAACTCTCTCTAGTTTTGTTCATGATTCCATGCATGGAAAGTTAGTTGATAGTCAACAAGAACAAGGAACATGAACACCATGCTTAGTTCGATACTTTCTGACATTGAAAATCTACAATTCAACGAAAATTATTATATATTTTCTCAGTCCATTCTTGATCAATGTACACAACGGTTCTTCTAATCATAGTGACAACTACTCGAAATCGATCAAAAGGACAGAGAACGAAGTGATACGAAAACTATCTGTGATAAAAATTTAAATAGAAGTCAATACAAAATAGGATATCAATTATGATTGAGCTGAATTTGTCGATGAAGATTGATTATTCGAATATGTTGAAGAAAGAACTAACTTGTTATAATCAGCATAATGTCTTTCGAGGTCTTCCCGAGTGAGACCAAAATCAGCAAGAGAATATTCATGTCGATCTTGTTTGCCTTGAGGATTTTCGAGAAACCAATTGCACATAGCTATTTCCATCTCATCCGACCAATGAAGATTGAAATGATCATAGATTTGCTGAACAACACCAATTGGATCTTCCATTAAATTATCGTAAGAAACATCGAAAATATATTTTGCGTTTTCTTAAGTGTATCACTTTGTAAATTTCTAAATTTCATTATATAGTCGTTTCTTGTATCAAAGAATTGATAGCATCGTTTTATTATTCTATTTCGAGAGATCGAGTTTGTTTTGTCAAAATACCAGTCTGCAGCTGTCAAGAACAAGTTATACATTGAAGGAAGAACTTCATCGAGATTCCGATGAGTTATAATTAATCATGCATTTGGATAATGTTCAAGAAATTTATCGAGACAAAAAATATGGAACAGTGACTTTAATAACCAATTGAATTTTGGCATATCAACACTATTTAACATGCCCAAAAAATTTCATGATAATCATATGCATAATCGTTGCTTATTTCATTACGAATCCAATTCTCAGTATCGTCATCTTCGTTGTGAGATAGAAGGGTGAGCATTGGAGAATAGCCAGCTTGACGTGTAATATAAGAATCTTCTTCAATTGGGAAATGTGCATGAGATGCAGAAATGCGAATGAGTAAATCGGATAATTGATCACTGTTCATTTGAGAAATAAAAATATCCATTCGTCGGTTTTGTCCAATTGAATTGGATCGCGCTATAGGCGGAACAACATCAATGTACATATCAGTGTACAATGGTGCGCGAGATTGTGGATCACAGGCAAGTAAATTGTAGAGTAATGTTGTACCTGTACGTACAAGACCACAAACTAGCAATGGGCCAATAATAGGTAAATTTTGATCGACAAATTTATTGTGTTCAATTGCATAATTTAAAACATGTTTACAACTTGTGTGTAAATTTTGCAATTCGGAGAGAAAAAAATTTCAATCCACAGGTGTTATATGTTCGTTACGAAGTACACTTTGGCGATATTATTCAAACATTCAAAATATATCACTGTGATAAGGAAAATGCTTTTTGGCTTGTTCAGTTAAATCATCTTCGTGTAGAATAGTATCATTCGATGTTATTGAATGATCATTATTAGTTTGATCTGATGATGTCGTACTCATTGGATTTCAGTAGTAATATTTTTTTTGTAAAGACTTACAAATGAATCTTGTTTACTTGGTTTATCTAAAAGCAATGATCCATAGATTAATATTAAAAGATGTCGACATCCATTAGATAGCATTCAAGTATCAGAATACAAGGATCTGAGTGGAAACATCCAATTAGAATTTCAATAGATGTACTCAGACCAATAAAAGATGTTGCATAAATAATGTATACTAAACTTTGACCCGTGTAATCAATATTGTTTGCTCTAGATGTTTTGCTAGTGGAGAAGGCTGACATTAGCAATATATATATATGCTAGACATCTGAATATATCATGCATCATAATGTGAGTTTTCTGACTATTATTCATAGAAATATTTTAATATGTCACAGAAAATTTTGAATCAGTGCTGGTCAGAAGTTCCGGCATGTGTGGGAGATCAGCTGAAATCAAATCATTTTTCACGAAATTAGTACCAGACATACAGTTCGTAGAATCATTATCGTAAGCACCGACTAAGAATGGATTTACAAGTTAAACATTATTCTGAACTTGGTTAGCCTCAGTCTTTATATTCAAAGTATTCAGTGAAGACTCCTGTTGAATACAAAGACTGAAGCAACCAAGTTCAGAATAACGTATGACTTGTAAATTCATTCTTAGTTAGTCGATCGAGTTCGAGTTGATGCTTGCAATGATAGTTTTCAGAGCTGTATCTCTGGTGTCAATTTTGTAGAAACCAATTTGACGTCAGCTGAACTTCCACACAGACCGAGACTTCTAACCAGTATTGTGATTCAAAATTTTCTGTAACACGTTATGATATTTGTATCAATAATAGTTAAAAAGTTTATATTATGGCCCATGACAGGGTGTGGGTGTGGGTGGGTGTGAGCAATTGAGAATATTCACATCCATATGCCACGCACACCCGCATGCGCAACCACGCTTGAAACCATTTCGCATCGCTATATGCACACCCAGACGCACACTCGAAGACTCAAAAAGGTGCTGACATGTTTCATAATTAGTGAGTTACAAATGCACATTGCCACTATTTGTAAGTAAAGTTTAGTTGCTGATCTTTATTTAATATTATCAGAAAGGAAAAGTTATGCATCGAAAAGTTTTTTTGATTTTCTGAACATAGTTTCTTTTAGTTTATAATTTGTTTAAAACCAGTATGTCTGCTGCAGTGACAGACTTTTGAAAAACTGCTCCGCCTTCATCCCATCGTACAATAACAGCGCCAGTTGCTCAATCAACCGATTTGACGATTACTGTTCGTTTTCCTCCACCGCTACGTCGCACCTTGACTGTCATTCCTGGCTTGATCTTCATGGCTGCTTCCCTTGCAGTATATGACA
>CAJNOL010002439.1:0-39020 GCA_905250125.1 Rotaria sordida | reverse complement strand
GTATATAATATCTTTGTTATAAGATGAAAACATTCACTATTGACAGAATTTTCTTTCGCCACATTTCAAGTTCTTGTCTCCAAAAGCAACCTAAAAGTCGTCAGAACACTTCTCAAAATAGTTTTCTGTAGATTTTGTGGCACACTCTTTCATATGGATGGATCAAGAAAAATTTTTGTCGCAATATAGCTCTTGGCTTGAAAATCTGATTTTCCAGAAGACCCGCTATTTGAAGGCTCGTATGCTCAAACCATTGGGATATTCAGAATCCGCATACTTGATTACCTACTTTCCACTAAGTTTTAGCTCAAAAGCGAGGGGACAGTTAGGGGCCTTCTCTCGTGAGTTCAAATCCGAATCAAAAAGATCATCTGGATGCACATCTTCTAATTCATTTTAAACGAAATCAAGTACTGTCTTGAACATCAACAACACATAGAACGTTGATTATTGCATTAATTTAACAAAGTGACATGGGTCTAAAGATTCACAGTTATAACATTGTTTTAGTTATTGATATCTCTTTATCAATGATTGGTTACGATTGAAAAAATCGAATAAATTCATTGAAAAATCGTTGGTCAACAACAGAACGTGGTATTATTTGAATAGTGAGTCAATTAGACCTGAATGATCGTTTAACATGTCTTGCATTCAATGCCAAAATCTACGAAGTAATGGATTATGAATCGGCAAATATGGCAAAATTCAAATTAGTACTGATTTTATCAAATTTAAAGCCTAGTTTTAATGATTCTAATCCTGGTACAGCATTGTACAATGCTATTGAAACAAGTTTTCAATTTTTATTGAGAAATAAATTGACTGGACTATTCACAGATGATTCGAATCGAAATCGGATTATTTTGAGTACAGATGGAGAAGATGTTAATTCGATAAAAAGTTCACTAATACAAGCATGTGAACAAACAAAACAAAACAAATTTGTCAAGATTGGAATACAGACATGTTAATGATTAGTATCGGACTTGAAGTGCAAGGAAGAAATGCTATGAATCATTTAAAAGAAAGTGATAGGAATAAATGCAAATTTGTAAATTTGACAAATTTATCAGAATTGAATGATATTTTTAATCGTCTATCCTTGGTGTTCAATCAACGAACAACTGTTATCAATGTTTAAATACAAAAAAAAACTAACTTTGACTATCACTTAATGTCCATCTGGATATAAAAGATCTCTTTTTATTTTTTTCATCATTCGTAGGAGACATTTTTTTTCAAGATGGAAAACATAACTTGTACGAATCTTGCTGAACAGAATGTAGAAAGCTGTCTAATTGGATTTAGGGTGCATCACCGTTGAATACACTTTTAAGAATTTTGAATAGATTTGCATCAAGCTTATACTAAGAGATATACGTCGTGTTCATCATTCACACAACTGAACTCTTTTCCCACATATTTCTATTCAATCGAATACGATTCAGCAATAATTCGAATTCTCTTCCTATGATGAACTGCTACAACGAATGAACAACATTTTACATCATTTTATTTCATTGTTCTATGCAATACAAATGACACATTTAGATCAGAAACAGAGTGAATGTTGATTACATTATAAGAAACACTTATTCGAATGAGGCGAGGAAGAAAAATATTCACAGAATGAAGATCAAATGAGAAAGAACATCTGTATTTCTATCGAAAAAATATCGTTCATATTCGATTCATGTATTCTTCCGAGAATCTATTGAGTATTAGTTACATGATTGAAGCATTCAATCAAGCAGAAACATGAGTGAAAAATTCGATTTTGATTATTGCCGATTGTGTTCAAATTTTAAATTCGTTGTGACCAAGATCATCTTTTGCATCGATTGATTAGATACACTTCTGCCGTTCTATGTTTATTGCAATAGAAAAGAAAATCTCCAATAGCAATGATGATTCGATCTATTTGAGTGAACTGATGTTGCATTCTGCAAAATCTTCTCACTTGTTCGAAGAAGTTTTCTTTCAAAAAACAAATTTCATCATTTGTTGATATATCTGTTGACATTTTCCAGTATCCGACAAACTCACGTTTGTCATGCGAAAGACAGCACAAATTATCTGAAATCGTTAGAGATGACCTACGATTATTTTGAAAATTTCCACGACAGCCAAGCGTTATGGATCGAGAGAAGTTTCCGAACTGATTTTTTCCTCCTTTGATGTTTCAATTACAATGATTTTTATGAACGGACATTCATCTAGCATGTTAAGTTTATGTAAAAAATAAAGAAAACGAAGGCATCAGATCAAATAAAAAAAAAAAAAAACTAACAATAAATTCAGAATAAAAGCAAAACAGTTAATATACTATTGATTGTTTTTTTTTCTTAAAATTTATCTATCATCACTTTTTCAACAGCTGTCGTTGAATTTTTTCTTAATTCTCTTATATATTTCCACCATAGTTGAATTAGATGACATGACATCAGTATCACAAGTGATAATATAATTAACCATGCCTAAAATTAAAGAAATATTATTTGTATAAAATAATGATGATGATGATGATAGGCATAATAAAAGACTTACTCTCCATGAGCGAGATACATCATCTGTTAATTTGACTAAACCATATTGAACGGTAACAATAGAACCAACTACAGTCCACATAACACCTGTTAATGTACCAATATATTCTGATGGAAAACTAAAATAGAAATAAATAAATATTTACAAGAATGAAAATATTTTTGAATTATTATAGAAGAAATATGTATTTTTTTATTTGACTTTGAATTCTTCACTTATTTATTAGATTCAATTCTCTTTTTTTTTTCGTTTGTTAGGAATCTCTAATATTGAGAATATTTTAAGTAAGATTTACAATGTTGCTACGACTGCTTGACTTCCACCAACAATTGTTGCTCGTGCAAAACAATTGATTATCAATGCTGGAATAATCATACTCTTTTGTGCAAACATACATACAATACATGATACAATATTTATAAGCCATGATATAGTTTGCATTAATGATATATTCAATAATTTTTGTTTCTTACCTAAATAAGAAAGAATTAAAATTAACATGAAAAAAGAATTAATATATTACTTTTATCAGCTTTAAATCCAAGTAGAAAACCATTTAATGGACAAATAAGAATAGCAGAAATAGTAGATAAATTAAATGCAAATGTATATTTATTAGCTAAAATAGACAAAAATAAAGAACATCAGATAAAATAATTATGAAATAAAGCAAAATATTAATTACTTACTTAATATTGTATCTTGTTTTGTAATATAATATACCCATGGATACCATGTGACAGCAAGAAAAATTCCTGGTAATAATAGAATACTAAGAAATAAAACAACTAATAAATATAATGGACTTGTTAAATAATGCCAAACACCTTGTCGTTTCAAAATTCGTATATACCATTTCATTTTATCTATTTCACTATTGTTCGATGATTGATCTTCGTCTAAATAGAATGAAAAAGAAATAATGTCTTTTTCTTTTTTTTTTGATTTATTTTACTAGTAATGATATTTGAATGAATATTTTTCTTTTCTAATTTTGTATCAAATTGATAAGGTAAATTTAAAATAGGAAATTTCCAATCAAGAAATATAAATGAACTAATTAACATTAATACACTAAATGATATCCATATATAAGAAAGTTGTTGCAATGTTATCTTTTTAGCATCAATTAAAATCTAGAGGGAGAAAAAACGAAATGAACATATAATTTGAAAAACAAAACTCCCTTTTCTTTTTCAAAAAAGACAATGTATTATAACATACTTGAAATATTGAATACCACATTGTAGCTGATGTACATGCTCCAGCAAATAAAGCTGAAACAAAAGCTCTTGATTTTGAAAAATAATCACTTGATGTATAAGCTGTTAATAAAACAATAATACCAGCCAAAGATGAAAAACTTGTATGAACATATAAAAATGAATCTCGTCCTTAAATTAAATGATATTTACAATATAGAATATTTATATGCACACATACTTACCAGGTGCGACTAATGCTAATGCTAACCATCCGATAATATGAAATATTCTGTTAAAAAAAAAAACAATAACAAAGCAGATTTTTAGAACTAAATGTAATATAGATGAGAGAAAAGTAATACTTACATTACAATTAATTTAACAAATCGACATCCAAATCTATCAATCAATAGACCAATAATCACTGATGGAATTTCAAATAAAATAATTCCTAATGTTAATGCATTCTAAAATAAATTATACACATATTTAAAAAATATTTTTGATTACTCTATTTTATCTCTACATACTTGATATTGTCTTGTTTGATGTGCTTCACAAGAAAATTCTTTAATTTCTATTTCTGTTCTATTTATTAATGATGATGATGATGAACAATTATTTTCATCACCATAAATTTCATATTGTGGTAAAATTTTAAATAAAGCTGGAAAACCAAATATTGTACCACCAATTAAATTGACTTCAATTAAAAGCCATATAACACCAAACCATTTACGAAACGAATGATGAACTTTTGTTTCTGTAGTCATTGTGGTAACAGTAATAGTCATACTGATTCAAAAAACAATAAATCTCAATTTGATTTAAAAAGAGTCAGCAGTGAAATTTATATGATGATATAACTGTGACTTTTCTTCGAATATTTAATCATCATTTTTATCTTTTATGACATCGTATGTTCAACTGTAATATTTGAATGTCATGACTTGATTATCAACTGTATTTGACTCATCAGTTCCTTTTTATTCAAAACAATAAAAAAAAAACGTTGGTGTATCGATAAATCTAAGAAAGAGAGAAAGAAAGAAATCCTTTCGACGACAACATTTTATAGCTATTTACTATTGACATATTTTGAAGTAGAATGTGGCGTATATTTCTAGATATTTTTAAAAAGATAATGATATTTATTTCTTTCGTTTTTTTCCCGTTCGACGAAAGTGGAAAGCTGCGATCATTACTCACCGCAACACCGATGATCCTATAAAAACTCTGATTGAAATAGAACGTTTCTTTATATTACGAAAAAAAAAGAAACAACCGGATACAAGTCACAAGCTACTACGATTGTCTTTTGTTAGAAATACAAGCAAAAATGGCTTTTAAACGAAAATTTAGTTTAAATATTGAACATATTCAACAAGAAGAAGGATTAGAAAATTCACGAACATCATCCATATTAAGTCCAAATGGAGCAAAACATTTTCGTCGACAATTAAGTGAACAAAATTTCGGTAAGTCGATCGTATAAACGATCATAGATTATAGGATATGTCGTTGATATTTCTAAGAAATCATCAATTCACTATGGTTATCTTCATTGAAGTTGTGATTAACCGACAGTTTTCATAGCAAAGATAAAAACAAAATACATGTCGCTTATTTCTAAAGTCAAATCAAAGAGTTTAGGAGAGAATTATTTAAAGACAACTGGAAAATTGATATTGATTTATTCACTTGTTGAAGAATATATTTATTTATTTATTTCAGACGAATCTCAATTGATGAATCGTTTTGATGATGAACAAAAACCCTTTTTATCTATTGATGGTATTGAAAAATTACCATATAAAATTGCTAATATCAATCTAGCTGAATTGGGTAGAAAAACATTGTCAATGGCTGAAGCTGAAATGCCAGGAGTAATGTTATTGAGAAAAATCTATACTCCTAAACAACCATTGAAAGGTGTTCGACTTGCTGGATGTTTACATTTAACAGCACAAACTGGAGTAATGATTGAAACATTTTGTCAATTGGGTGCACAAGTAAATTATTTTTTTCTTTCTTCAAATATTCTTAAAATATAATTATTCTCTACTAGGTTCAATGGAGTTCTTGTAATCCATTATCAACACAAGATCATGTAGCAGCTGCATTAGTCAAAACTGGTATACCTATTTATGCATGGAAAGGTGAAACTGAAGAAGAAAAATTATGGTGTATAGATCAGGTAAACAATGGAACGTTTTTTTCTCTCTACAAATTCATGAGGTAATGATTGATTATAAAACAGTTCAGCAGTTCGATATAAGCGACGATCAGTGTGTTTTTGATGCATAATTATCCATATATTCAATCGTTTCTTCTCTTCTAGACTATCTACTTTGCTGATGGTCAACCATTAAATGCTATTTTGGATGATGGTTGTAATTTGGCACGAATTATACATGAAAAATATCCACATTTAACAAGTCTGATACATGGTAGTAGTGAAGAAACAACAGCTGGTATAACAAAATTACGTAAATTATTCAAACATAAAAAATTAAAAGTTCCAGTTATTAATGTTAATGATAGTGTAACAAAATCAAAATTTGATAATAATTATGGATGTGGTGAAAGTCTTATTGATGGTATCAAACGTGCTACAGATGTTATGATTGGAGGAAAAATAGTAGTAGTTATTGGATATGGTAATGTAGGAAAAGGATGTGCAAAAGTATTAAGTGGTTATGGTGCACGAGTTATTGTTACTGAAATCGATCCAATTTGTGCTTTACAAGCTGTAATGGATGGTAAATAATATCTATCTATCCATCTCTTAGTTATAATTAACGATGAATAAATTGTTTTAGGTTATCAAGTAACAACAATGGCTGAAGCATGTAAAATTGGTCAAATATTTGTATCAGCTACTGGTTCAACAGGATTAATTCGTGGTGAACATATGATGGAAATGCGTGATATGGCTATTTTATGTAATATTGGTTCCGGACAAACTGAAATCGATGTTGTATGGTTAAAAGCTAATGCAGTCAAAATTGAACATATTAAACCACAAGTATATATATATATATATTATCTAATGACAAGTGATTTTAATTAATTTACTTGTTTTCTTTTATTATAGGTTGATATTTACCATTTACCAAGTGGTCGTGCTATTATTTTACCTGCTGATGGTCGTGTTGTTAATCTTTGTGAGGATTTTTTCTATAAATGAAATAGTTTTTGATATTTGTTAACTTTTAGCTTGTGCACATGGAAATCCAAGTTTTGTTATGAGCAATTCATTTTCAAATCAAATTTTGGCACAAATTCAATTATTTACAAATAAAGGACAATATCCAATTGGAATTCATACTCTTCCAAAAACCGTAAATGTTATTTCATTCACTTCGAAAAGGACTCTTTTGCCAAACATTTTTCTTGTTTTTTTTTGTTTAGTTGGACGAAGAAGTAGCTTTGGCACATTTAGATTATTTAGGTGTCAAATTAGAAAAACTAACAGAAACACAATCGGCATATCTAGATTTACATCCAAATGGACCATTCAAACCTGAATATTATCGTTATTAATCATTGGTTCATTAGCAAAACGAAATTATTTCAATAAATTCAAAGCTATATGAACGTTTTTAGTTTAATTAACTATATTTTATTGTACAGATACAATGGATAATAATAAATGATTTTTTCTTTTATCTCAATAATTATTCAATTTTGATAATAATTTCATGTTATTTTCTATTTTCTTATAGATTATTGTTAATAATATAATCTTCTCTTATCTAGCAGAACAATTTATAATGTTAATCAATATTATTATTATGAACATCTTGTAGAATATACAATTTACTACTTCGATACCATTAGAAAACACTCATAATGATCAATTTATTACATTCACTCCTATTGCAGTTAATCAATATCGAAAGAATTCAGGTAAATTTTTCAATTAAGTGAGGATCGATCATATATCATGATGGTTTTTGTGTTATCTTTAGTTCATACTATCATTACTGATGATCATATTAGTAAAATATTAGAAAAACTTGGTAAATATTTCTTTCTGTTTGGAGAATAATATTTACTCTTTGTGTTCGTCCTTTTCTAGGTTTATCTACAATTACTTTTACAACAAAATCATCACCTATATGATTCACAATGGAAACATCTTCTCATTTACAAATCAAACATCTTCGATTCCTCCATTTCAAACCATGCGTTTACCTATTAATCCTGATATTGTTGCACCAGATGGTTCATTAGTTCGTAATTTATTAACAACAATTGTTGGTAGTATGGCACAATTTGATCTTCCTCCTGGTATGACATCGAACTGTTTATGAAATATAGCATTTTCTATCGGGTCAAGATGAATTTTGGCGAAAACAAAATGAAAAAGAAGAAACTGTAACAGTTGATGCTAATGTATGTATTACCATACCGGTCGGTACACAATTTCAATTTCGTACAATTCGACACAAACCATTCGTAGCAGTAGCAATTACAATGCCACCATGGCCAGGACATAGTGAAGCTATGTTGAGACTAGGTATTTGGAATGCAAGTTTTATTGGGATTGAAAATTCATCAACCAAATTAACTAATTCAATCTATCGATTGTTTATTATTGTCATTTTCCTCATCATAAATATAATCTAAAGTCAAATACATAGATCTGCGTTTGTAATAAATTTTATATGAGATATTTTTTATTATTTGTAATTAAAAAAAATGCATGAACTATCAATGTCTAATTTTTACTTTTACTTAGTCATACTATGCCAATGAAAGTAGTAAAACAATGTGTAAATATTTTCTTTTAACTACTTCTTACTTAAAAAAAATATCTCATTGTCATATTCAAATTAATTTTGTTAAAAGTGTATTCTGTTTAATAATACAAAAAATTGAGAAATAATGATTCATTTGAGTCAAAATATTATTAGTGTATGCGATGAAATCGATATCGAACGGTGACATTTTAGAATTCAATAGATTGCTGAAAAATGAACAGAAAGACTTGACAAATTAATTTTGTACTTATTATTTTTCAGTTTATAACTGTTTTACTTAATAAGTGTCAACGATTAGAAATTGTTAAAACGAATCAGAAGAATATATCAGAAAAAACACTCAAAAAAGCAATAAAGAGAGAACAAAAAAGTATTCATACCAGCCAGCTGATGATATACGGTACCGATATATTATCAGAAAGAAAAAATGAGTAGCGCAAGATCATATACTATAATGTTAAAACTTCCATTCCTTCTTAATCAATTATTAAAATAAGCGATGTTTTTTGTGCTGTTAAATTCATATTCTCAAAATGTCTGAAGATCTCCTCTCTTCGAGTATTCGAAGTTTCGATGGATTTCGAGTGGTAGAGATGTGTCCGATGGGTTGACAATGAGTGTAGGCTGAGATAATTTGTCCGAGAACTCGATATTCGATGACTTCTGAGGTATTCGAAGTATGGACAGAAAAAGAAAAAAAAATTTTTTTCAAGTTTCGATCATTCGTTATACCCATGGTTATCTTTTTGAGATCTATTTGGGTTGTATCATTAAATATGCAAAAAATATAATTGAAAACCTAATAATGGAAATCGATTGAACAAAAGAATTATATGAAAACATTCATAGAAAAAAAATCAATTACAAACAAGATCTTAGAGTATCAAAAGTCTGAAAAAGTACTGCTGATTAATGTATGATGCATGCATATCTCTCTCACAGATTTATACAACGCAATAGAATAACAATAACTTTGATAAAAAATAATTGTTGATTTGAATAATATTGAAAATAGTCTGTTGATTTCCAAGATTAATCAAACGACGTTTATTATCGAATTCAAACATATAATAATC
Source organism: Rotaria sordida (assembly GCA_905250125.1). NCBI lineage: Eukaryota > Metazoa > Rotifera > Eurotatoria > Philodinida > Philodinidae > Rotaria > Rotaria sordida. The sequence continues at coordinate 29,420 of CAJNOL010002439.1, read as the reverse complement.
TTTACAATATATAAAACTAAAATGCTCGTGGCGAGTGAAAATCGTATTGAGAAATGTTAATTGATGGTCTCGAATCAGTTGCTTGTTTTTCATGTCTGTACGAAGATGTAAAATGCAAACAAGCAGATTCTCCATGTTTATCAATCCATTCTGTAACATATATCACTTGACGATATCGTGGTGGAATACAATCATGAGTGTTATTAGGAAAGTTAGTCAAGCGAGAATGACGAATATTTTTTGCAAGCTGTATATCGATATCAACACTTAGATAAGTTGTTATTGATACATTTTCGACGATGAATATCTTCAATGCTAATTTATCTGATGTTGTATAAAAGATAGCATCTTTTTCCTTAAAAAAAACAACAACTTATTGTTAAATCAATATGTTTTTAAGAAATATAAACAGACAGACCTGTTTTCTTCTGGAATTTTTTATAACAGCTGAAATGAGACAATCAGTAAGAAATGTTGCTGGTTTATTTTTCATAGTTAAATGAAGTTGAACACTTGAATGTATGACAAGAGTAAAATCTCTATTTTCTTTATCCTTGTGCCAGAAACTAATAGAGAAAGGTATAAGTACATAATGACCAGCTCGTAATGATCCTGTCCAATATGTGAAATCTCCACGTTTACATATGAATATACTCTCATATTTACCGATTGTATTAGTTGATGTTAATTTGTCAATATCGCACAAAACGAATGCTTGAGTATGAGAACTAAGTGTTTTTCGATCACGACGATGATGTACCAAACTTATATTGACGAATGATGTTCTAAAGATGTTATATAATTAAAATTAGCAAAAAATAAAACTGAACATAAAACTATATTTACTTTGGCACATGAAAATGATAAGTCGTTACATTTTCAGTAGATGATCGAGTAAATTTACATTGTTCCCGTATATCAAAAAGATCGCCATTATAAGTTGAAATAACTAATGATGAAAAATAATGAAGAAATCGAGGCCATGATATCCAAAAAGCACCTGTAGAACGACGCGCAGGATTTACTAAACGTAATTGCTTAAGAACACTTTCTGTTACTGATTCTTCTCGATAATTTGAATGAGAATGAGGATCACGAACAAGTACAAATCGAGATGATTTACTACCGAGTGCATGTACAGCAAGAATAGAAAATGCATGATTATTATGAATATGAACTCGAGCATATTCTTTTGAACTCACACCAGTTCCACCTGATGATACTCCAATCAATAATCTAAATCATAAACTCTTGTTTTCATTTTACAAAAGATTTTCTTCAACTTACTTTGATTCACAAGCTGATAAAAGTTTAGCCCAGACAATATCATCATTAAGTGTAGTATCCAATGATTTAAGATCAATATAATCACATGGTGCTCCAGTTAATAATTGAAGACCTTCACGTATATTTCCACTTTTTAGAGCAGCATAAGATCCGAATAGTTTTGCACATGCTTTTTCGATCAATGGAACATACAATTGACGACGTTTAGCTTGAGTGAAGACAAGATGATGATGTTTTGTGCATGGAAAGCAATCATCAACAATAATTGTTTTCCACAAACCATTATGACAAATACGTACCATATAAACACCTTCAATATTGACTGTTTGGGTGAGAAGAATGTGTTCAAGTAAACGAGGCCGTTCAGAAACCAAAGCTAAAGCAGCTACTAACCAACAATTGCCTAAAGCACCTTGTTGAATATCACTTGGTGTAGGAGATGAAAATACTGTCCATCGTAATTTACAATCATCATCAGATGATGGAGCAACATTTGATATTTGTAGCCATTTAGAAAATTGTGTGAATGAATCTGATCCGATAGATCGTGCTGAATGAGGAAATTGATCGTCGACAAAATGTATTTTATTCTAGGCACATAAATGATACACGAACATCAGAAACTGTCTAATTGAATATCTTCAATAATTAAATATGACTTAATAGTCTATGGTTTTTTTTGTCCTAGATGTAAAGGTTTTACAAAGATTTGAATAACTTCATATCTAATGATATTCTATATGTTAAATTGGAAACTTCAATTTTCTCGGTTCTCACTATAAAACGGGATATTCGAGGAATTTCATTACAATGTTCGACTTTTGGAATCAATAATAAAAGAAAAAGTTTACATTGGTCTGCTATTCTTTTCGATAAATACAAAGCGAATGTATTGATGCTATAAAATACCTTTCTACACGATTTTATTATTTTTTGAAATAAGATTTCAGCATCAGATTCATGCTTATGTCGACGATCACGAACAATTAATGACATAGATGTGTGAGATGCTTGTGCTTCGAAATTGATCAAAGCTGTTTGATTATCATCCTGAATGAAAGAAAACTATCATTTCTACTAAACTATTGTATAAATTAATGACTTACTGATGTAGACTTTGATTGGTTACATGCTTTCCACTGTTCATTTTTAGTTTTGTCATTTAGTATATATTGAGAACGAAGTATTTTTGATTTCGATTGGTTATTATCAGGAAGATTTTCTATCAATAATAGAACTATTTGTTGACACATTTCACAAAGAGGAACATCTTTCCTCTGGGAAGAACATGTCGGGCACCACAATTGATCGATGATGGAAGGTAACCATGAGTTATCGTCGATATCATTTAAAGCAGTAGCCATTGAATTAATCGACAATATTATCGTTTATGAAATCTGAAATTTCAGCATCTTCTTCAATATGCTGATCTTCAAAAACGTTTCAACAGTAAGAATGTGTGTTACATATACAACTATTTTAATAACAAATTATCTTAGTCTGTAAAATATTTCAAAAACAAAATATGTATCTGTCAAATAAATCTAACATATTATCATGTTTGAGAAGAAACACTATATACTGTTTTGATCTATAATGAATATTCAAGTGGAGAATGACAAGCTGTTCGATTGTGACAATTCAAAAAAATTAAAATATTCGAAAAGATAAGAAAGAATCAGTTTAATATATTATTGAAATACTTCATAATGAAACAAGATTTCAAAAAACAAGTTTCACTAACGTCAAATTCGTTTGTCTTCTTCATAGAATTTCTACTTTTTTTTTGATATTTCTTTCAATAAGAACAAGATTAACTAATGTAAAATAAGTACTTACGATTGTAATGTGTCGATACCTCGAAGATCGAGATGAACTTTATTTTCTACCTTTTTCGATATGGTTGACATTCTCTCCTGCCAAAAAAGTTCAAACATTAGTGCCCATATGAAATGCAGTTTATATTTTTGATTTGATCGTTTATGGTGATTTTTAGAAGTGGTTGATTCGAAATTTTCATGCAAAAAACTCTATCAAGAAATGGATTTCATCAAAAGAAAACGAAAAACGACGGGATATTCGTGAAATTGTTAATAAGATTGTGAAGAGATCAAAAGTAATCAACGAATCTGCTCACAAATGCATCGCATCTCTACCAGCACGACATAATCTGATTTTAATTTAATAATTATGGCCACTATAACTAAACAAAAAAGAATATGGCTAGGTTTTCCATTATTCATTGCTTGTGCTGAGAAAATTCGTTTTTCCGAAACTAGTACTGATATAGCGAAAAGTGACCCTTATTTTGAGATTCTTCGCATCAGGCAACGTGTTTTACGAGTAAATAACTATGATATTCGAAATCATTATTTTTCATCAAAATTGAACCTATGATAAAACCTGAACAAAATTCTTGGAGGAGAAGTACGGATTTGTTTTAGATGAAAAATACTTTACAAGAAAACGTATATTGTACTACACAAGTTTTTTTTAATACCAATTTCGAATATCGTAGTCATTTACTTGTAAAACACGTTTCTGATGCGAAGAACCTTGAAATAAGGGTCATTTTCACCATATGAACGTTGGTTTCGAAAAAAAGGATTTTCTCAGCACATGTATGAAATGATGGAACTAGAATAGATGTCTCCACATACGCAGTGGTGATTCCAAGAGGTTCAGCCTTCCTCTACAGACCTTTGATTCCTCATAGTGAGATTTTTGAAAGATGTATTTTTTCTTCAGAAACCTTGTTAGAGGGGCTCAAAGGTGCGTAGGGAGGGAGCTGAGTCCCTCTGTAATCTCAAATCCTGGCTTCGCTACTGTAAATAGGACTTGACGAGCTCTATCAAATCACGTCGAAAAAGTCGGAAAATAAATTCCATCTTGATCTTTGAATTGTCGACACATTACACATACTTAATAGAGTTACTAACTTGTAGAAATCCACCTGACGCAAACTATTATATGCACCATCACCGATAACGTGAAGAAAAAAAAGGTAAAAAAAAAAGTGAGGAAAAAGCTGTTTGTCTTTCTGTAAAGTTGAGTAATGGGTTTTTTCATTCTTCTGTTTATAAGGGGTCGTACGAATGCTGTTGGCAAACGAGAGAACCAATGCATCAATAGTGTGGAAATGACTCATCAACTTTTCAATCAAATTCATTGTCAAATATGTTTTTGTATATTGTTTGACTTTCTACTGAAATTGACGATTAAGATTCTCTTTGAAGTGTGAAAAACGCTACTCATCGCAAACAGTGTTTCATTTTAGTATTACACAACACTTTAGACAATCAATGTTCACAATGAGTCATTTGATTGTTTGCAAACTCAATATCCACATTCGAGACTCTCGATCATTTTTGAGAGTAGAAGCGGGAGGGGACGAAGTAGTAATATTTTTTAGCAGACACTCATTTCTATCGGAGTTTTTTCCGTTCATTCCATCGTAATTTCTTACGGACATCTACAAGAGAACACTTGCTTCAGTTTCTGACTTTAGAAAGTTTTTGGAATTTTTTCCTATACTTAAATCCTACTATGCGATCGAATAGTGATAGTTTTTTGACAACATACAAGGAACACGAGTCAATGTATTTGTTCATGTTATATCAAAGAAGAAAACACCTAACTCAAAAAATATATCCAGATAAAAATACAATTTTCAAATGACGTCTCCATCGAGTTTCGTTTCGCTGTTATATTCAGTAAACACACATATATGACGACGCTTAGTTTTTTTTTGAGAATTACTAATGAAATCTTCAATGATGAACTTGATAGCATCGTCTGTTAGATCAATTTTGAGAGCCGACAGTTTGATCAAAATTTCCAATATTGAGTTGCTTAAGCTCTATTTCGTAATCATGACTTTATTCTTTTTAACGTAGGAAATTTACATTCATATCTTGTATCAGTCAGAACATGGTTCACTTCCATGTTGTGTAATTGTTGTGATGAATGTGAGATCACCTACAATGGTGAGAAATACAAATACATCGTCTTTCAACCATTGATGGTCTAATAGAGATTTCTTTTAATAGCCATTTCTCTTGATGCAAATTCAGCACAGTAAATGCATAATAAACCCTATTGATTATCTGTATGGATTGTGCGGAGCTATCAATGGTCATTTAAAAACCATGTTGGACTTGGTTTAATTGATGGTAGATTATTATGTGGGTTTGATGCTATGTCTGGCGAATTAGCACGGTGTACCTGAACAAAAGTCATTTCATGAGCATTAATGAATCTTACGTCTTTAATTGATGTGATAACGTTATCTGATAGATTCGACGTTGATCATAATCACTTTGAGTATCATTATCACTTGCTATGTTTGAATTGGAGTTTAAGCAATTTCTCTTGAACATAATTTGTCCGATTTCAGTGAATATCAATTTACAATGAAATTGATAAATGAAGCAAGACATTCTAATTCAATCAAACCGCTTATTCGATTGTACACAAGTAATAAACCTAATCTGTATAATCCACTCAATAAACACTTAGTAAGTTCATTCACGGATGCTCATATCGGTCTGCACTTGTGCGATCGATTCGTCATGGAATTTTTCATGCGTTTTGATGAATTGAAACAGCGTGCATTCGTTGGTATAATTTATCGAGGTATTGTTCTATTAACCGTTGAATTTGACATGTATAAACGTGCAGCACAAAATGAATCAAAATGTGTACTTAGCCTCAAATCTTTCACATCCGCATCCAAACATCCATCGATTACTCTAAATTTCGCAACTAAAACTTCACCAATAGAAATTGCCATCGGAGATAATTCCTACTTTCTTCATGAACGTGAAGTACTTATTCTACCAGGAAGTTTATTCATCATCGATAGCGTTCGAGAAGACGTTAAGATGAATATAACAGAAATTCATCTGACATATTGGAAAGTACCTATTTCACTTTTTAAAAAGATCAAGCAGACATTTCGATGCGCTAGAAAAAACTTTTTGTCATGATTAAATAAATTAAAACAAGCTGACTTATCACTATTGGACTCTACGTACTCGAAATAATCAAAAATGATTTAACTTTTCTACCGTTTTTGTGAGTCCGACGAGATCCACAACACTGTTTTTCCTTCTTTTCTATTTAAAGATCTATCCTTTTCGGAATCATCTTTCCGCTAATCGTTAGTCTTCTAACGATACATAAGTGCCATATCAAATTTCATACAAAAGTCTTACCAGTCAGAAACTGAAATGTAGATCTGCATGGATCCTCTAGCACCTTTGGTGTTATACAGCTGTTTTTTTTATTCATATTACATTTGTCCTCTGTTGTCTTGACAGCTTATTTACCTGTAATTTGTTACTCCAACACTGTCAATAGTGAATCATGTGTTTTTTATCTTTGTCTGATGGATTTTCCTATATTTTGGTCGAGGTATTTCTGTCATCGGCTTTGGTCATGGTCACGACAATCATATTCGAGTTTTTTCCATTGAAAACAACTAGCCTAAAAACTTCAAAAGTTGTTCAAGCACAGAGCTTTTAATATAAGTGGCCATACTATAGTCATATACATTGTTCATTCGATAGCTTTTTAAAGCCGTAATTTTATCATAATCTCTTCTCAAAAACTTTGTTAAAAATGCAATCATTCTCATATATCACAATCATACACTAATGTATTTGCGCTTTGATAAAAATCATGATATAAGCTTTAATTCATCATATCTAGCGCAAAATAGACAAAACAAAATCAAATTCTCCTAAGTCATTTACATGTGGGTTCCATTGGATCTACAAAATACCGTCCGAGGATTAAAATTCATCATATAAAGTTATAAAAAGAATTTCGAAAAACTTTGTTTGCATACATTTTCAGCGCTGATTAGACCTGGTTTCTTTTTTGCATCGCTGTAGTTTTCTATGTTTAGTCATGATTCCAATAATGAAGTTTTCCGATGTTTTGTTTCGGTCTTGTTTGTGCCGAGTGAGCGTTTAAATTTTTTATTTTCATGTCTTCACAATTCATTTAGTTTATTTTCTTAACATTTTTGCTTCTCTTACAACATATTAGGAGATAAATGTGACTGTGAAGTGTGATTATTCAAGATACTGAATATTATATCTTAGAATGAACATCAGCAGCGTAAACACGCAATGCTGGGTGACATTACAATATGTTTATAGCTCGAATACGGGTGTTGTAGCGTGATGAACATTTCATTTGAACAATGATGGTAAAACTAATGGAAGAGGAATGAGAGTCTATCATCAAAGTAAGTTAATTAAATGCATCATCAATAATTATTCAAATCAAGGACGGATAAGATCGGACGATTGCAAGGCCACTTCATTATCTCTGGTAGTGACAGGAACCGGCAGCAAAGGAGTCGAATCAATATTGATTCGTTTAGGACCCACAAACCAATGACGAGCGGAGACAATCCAATAGATTGTAGCGATCAATGATACAATACCAATGATTACCACAGCATAGTTCATATTTTCCTCTGTCACTGGATAATTCAATGGGAAGAACATAATAATTGATGTAATAAAAAGCCAAACAGATGAGATAATAGCGATGGGTTGACCGAATCGACCTAGATTGAATTCACCAAGCACAAAATTGTGTCTGGCGACTGTACATCGAAGTAAAATAGGTATTAAATAGGAGATTTGATAGCCGAGTGTGGAAACAGCGATGATAGCACTGAAGGCAGTGGACGATACTAATTGAAGTAAAAGAAGTAAACTATTGATGACAAAAACAAAAAACACATTGGCTAGTGGAGTTTTAGTCGGTTCAAAGATCCAACGAAGATATGCCGAGAATGGGAACACACCGTCACGGGCCATGGCAAAACTGAAATAAACGATATGTCTGACATAAAAAAGAAAAAAAAAAGAACAGCCATCTACCCAATTCGACTGCTCGCAGTCACTGATGATAGACCAGCAAAGTATATATTGACTATGAGAAGAATTGTTAGTCCAAGTGCACATTGATGGGGTACAGCCAGTTGGTAGGCAGCAACGGCTAAATTGAGTGTGGTGCTCTCACCACTGTTATTGTCAACAAATGAGGCTACATCCGGAATTACAAAAAGTAGAGCGAGTAAGTAAGCAGCACCAACAACAGCACTGCATACACAAGTGCCCACGATTCCTTTGGGAGCTGTAAAAAAAAACCAGACGTTACAGAGTTCTACTGTTTGAACAAAATTTGATTGCAAGTTTTTCGAGTCAATAGTTTTCTCAGATTTTTACTCACCTGCACGACTAGCACCTCGAGTTTCTTCGGACAAATGAGCACCAGCTACAAAACTTGAAAATGATATAGAGTGTTCATCTTCAAAAATATTACCTTCATAACCGGAGAATGAAAAAAGTGCTGGAAGAATGCCAATAAAGCACACGTATATAAATGGAAACCCGGTACCATTGTACGTGGATGTAAAAACATCTTGAACAGTAGCTCGTTGTGGTGCCATGGCGAGGAGAACAACAACAATGCTAATAATCGAACCAATTTGAATGACAACAGCAATATTATTAAGCCAGCCTTGCTGATCGATGCGTAGCGCATTTTTTACAGCCCATACAAAAGTTATTCCGATACCAATGGCCGTTTGAGTACCTATATCCAACGAATGTTTGCCAGCGACAATAATAGCAGCGTTTAGAATCGTGGCAAAACCGGATGAAAATGCCACATCACCTTTCATATACAAAGTATGTCAAATGTTTTAAAAATTGTCCTCTTTCCTACCTGCAACATTACCGATGAAGTTAAACCAGCCACATATGAAGGAAGCCAATGGAGCATGCCGCGCGGTCATCAGCTGACCGGCCCTAGAAGAAAAACCTTGTTCGATTATTAAACAATTCGACAACAATTCTCACGACAGAGTATTCACAAGTATTAAACGCTGCTTGATTTCTTTATATGGCAACGACCATGTCTTTATTAGACTGTAACCAGTAAAAACAAATTTTGACACAATATGTATTCGTGAAGCAAACACTTATGACTATTTTACCGAATTGTACTATGACCTGAAATTTTGGTTATTGATATATTGGGATGTAGAAAAGTATTCAAATGATCTATTGCTGAAAAAACTTCTAAAAGCTGGGAGTATACTTTTACCTAACTGGAACCAGCACAATTCTACAATTGCTCACTGTGAGGTAAATGAAAAATACTGAAATAGGTCTGAACAAACTAGAATGGCGAACTTTCCTATGGAGGTTTTGAAGAACTGAAAACATAGGTTTGTTGAGGAATGTTTGCTTTACAGAGTATATGGAACAGGTTTTTTTTAAATATTAAAAAATGGAGAAGATGCAGAGCCTAGGATGTGCAGAGAACTAAAACTTCATACATTTACCTTATTGTAGTGCAGTCATATTTAACCAGACTATCTATTACTAAAAGAGTTCTCGTCCGATTTTAGACAATGTTTCACTAAAACACCTGTCCAACTATATATACAGTATGAAATAGAACAGCTACATAAAATGGAATGATGCTGTTCAAAAACTAATCAATGTAAACTTTTTCTCATAACACTTTTGATATTTATCTAATAGCTAAACAAATATGGAAATATATTCGAGCAAGCCTTCGGCTACAAATAATTGTGTTTACACTATCCTATGATTTTTCGAAAAAATCAGAAAAAATTAACAGTTCTTTTAAGCACATATTTTGACTTTGCAAACTTTGAATACTACAGAAATATAGAGCCTTTTATTCGATACAAAATGATTAATTATTTGTTCATTGTCCAACAAATTTTTAAGAATTATGAAAAAGATTTACATTTTCTAGATTTTGCACTCTTTCGGAAAACCTGATGTAGTGTTTTATTAGTTAGTATGTAGTAAGACAATTTTCAGAATAGCATTGTAAGAAAATGAATGACGAATCTTGTGGTAAGGAAATGATTTAATTCAATTTAAACAGTGAAAAAAATTATTAGATAATAGTGATTATAGCTATTTCAGCCATCCGTTATAAATTAAAAAGATTGTCCGGATTAATGTCATCGTTATAATAGACAGTTTTCAAAAAAGCATGTCGAAAATTGAATTTTACTCTTTTTAATGTTGTCGTAAACCAAATAGTAGTAGTATTTGCAACACGTTGAAAAGAATAAAAACAAATGGAATCTGTAAAAAAAAAAACTCATCCCATTTTTGCGACTACCTCTTACAAATACTAAGTCATAACTAATGACTCATTATACATGTATCTGCGAAAAATTTTGGAACCGAATCTAAGCTTTGTCTACAGGCAAAATTTCATTTCAAAATTTATTATTTTTATTCCTTCGAAATAATGTGTTGCTATGAGTTAAAAATGCACTAAAACGGTCATAACTTTTGACAAATAGGCCCCAGATATCATTCTTTTTCATGCTTGTCTTACTGTAATAAAGATTTAGTCATAGTTATAATATGACACCAGAAGGTATTTGATAGTTAGAGATGTTTTCTCATCAATTACATACCAGTGATAGACAGATCCGGCACTTGGATAGACGGAACATATTTCAGCCAATGAGAGACCAACGAGAATAGTAAAGATAGATCCAAGAAACCAAGCCCAAATTGCAACACCTGATCCACCTGTGTTCAGTGAATAGGTAAAACCAATTGAAATACATACTAACACATTCACAGCAGTAAAACAGAAGGCAAATGACATGAACGGTGAAAAACCACGATAAAGTTCTTGTTTATAACCCATTTCTTGTAGAACGCGTACGTCGGCATCTTCCTTTTCTTTAACATTATTTGTTTCGATAGTCATGATCGTGATGAATGATCGAATAGGGAAAGATAGAATATCTCTTGATATCTGAAATTTGATGTTTCATATGGCTTTTTCCTTACATAAGAAATCATTTTTTCAGGTGAAAGAATATTGACTGTGAGCGACTATCGTTTATGATAACTGTATATTGTCATCGTGTACTACAACTATCACAAATCGTTGTGTATAGTGACCACAAATTTACTGTTGCGGCAAATGATGTTCATGCAAAATTGATAGTGTTCGTATATAGTAACTATATAAGATTACTATAGATGGATGCTACTTTCTGAAGTGACCTAGTCTGCATGGTTGATTACAGTTGTAACTTTTCTCGTGAATCAGGTAGGCATGTTGAATCAATCGAATTAGTTTGTTAACTAAGATAGTCCGTTATTGATTCTATCACATCGTGTATGATGAACTGCAGTACAATATCAAAATATGAAAGTATAACAAGTTTTAGTATACTCAAATAGAGAGTCATCCATATCTCTAATAGTAGACTTTTCCATTGTTCAACACAAGGAAAAAAAAGATGAATACTCTTTTAAGGAGAAACTCCTCTTTTTGATTATATCTTATTCTCAGTCAAAATACAACCGATTGAGATGCACTTTTTACTACAGCTATGAAACAAAAATAACATGATCGAACTCCAGTTCGAGAAAAAAGTATTATGAAGGAATTTTCAAAAGTTTTTGAAGAAATTTTCCGGTTTGTAGATCTTCATTGAATTTCATTGGATCAGGTGAAAAATTTTACCATAGATACTTCTCAAAGAGCAGTCAAATGCCTGTTACAGAATTTTCAATTCCATCAGATGAAATTCGATAAGATTTGTAATGAAGCAGAGTTGGACAAGTCAAGTCAAGTCGTCTTTCTGAATTCTCCCCTATTGGCTAATAGAATTCTGATAAAAATGAAGGCAAAACATGAAATTTGCAGCACTGGTCAGATAAGTGATAGTTCGTATAGCTTTAGAAATTCTGTTTTCTACAAGAAAATGCATAAAACAAACGAAAATCTCTTAATATAGACATTACTTGACTTTTCCAGCTCTGTAGTGAAATCTTATAGAACGAACGATTTTCTCAAAAACTCTTGGACATTCGTTATGAATAATTTCTCCTAAAAAACGAGCCCAATCGTTTTTTTATGTTCGAGCTATGGTGAAATTTCAACTCAATCAATTGTATCTTAGCTAAGAATTAGAAATGATGAAAACAGGAAGATCATCCCTTATGTGCAGCCCATATTGAGATCATACGTTCTTTATCCAAGTTTTTAATAGGTTGTTTATCATTGATATTTTCTTCACAAGATGAACTAATTAGACTCGGTAATAGTAAACTACCAATTGAAGATCGCACACTTCCTTTACTTCTTACACAGGTGAATCAAGTCAAATAAACAAATTTTTTTCTTACTTAATCGGATTTGTCAAACATCAAAGCGAGAATAAATACTATATTTACTTTCATTTTTTTTTTGCAAAAATAATAGTAAAATCGTTGTATTGAAGTAACAAATTGCATTTACTTTGTACATTGGTAAATAAACTGAAGTCAAAAAAAAGTTATATCACGAATGAATGGTAAATGCCATATTTACTTATAAATAAAGTAAAAGTAAAATACCACGCCTCCTGAGAAGAACGAGCAGATATTATTTCAAAGCTATTTGAATATAAAATGATCTCAGACATCAGTCTTCCAAATAAATATTTCTAAGATATATTCCTAGTCACAAAAATAATAATTGACATAAAAAAGGATAACACTGAAATCAATATTATATCGAGGATTAACGTGAAAATGTACCCTAAGAAGAAATTTTTTATTACAGAAAATTGATTTCCTACGTTTTTTTTCGCAGATTGATATTGGCATATTTTGATAAAAACTTCCAGCAAGCTTTTCTCAATCGAATTCCATTGATCAAAGACAATAATATTTGTATGAGTTCCAGTATTCAGAACACTGAAAAAAAAGATGTAATACAGAACTTAAAGAGGATTTCTAATCCGTTACAATTCTCGAAACACATTTTGTCCAGTGTATGGGGATAAATTTCTATTGTGCAGGATACCTTGCGAATCATATGATGGTCTCAGAAGTGGCACCAAAGTTGGCGAGATTTCCACAGTGGCTCATTGGTGCTTTCGTCGTTCGATTACGGAAAATTCTACAAGCTTGAAAGTCTCACAGCTTAATAGAAGACAGTCAGAGTTATCTGACACACTCGTTAAGGCTAAAATATTGTCTTGTCCTCGTACAGATACCTAGGTTCAATCGCACAGAATATACGCGTCTGCGTGTATGGTCGTGCGGAATTTTTTTGTTTTCTAGAAGTTATGGGGAAATTTTTGAGCAGTAATTGGTCAACTGTCCAAGAGAACGATTTTTTATAAGGTTGTTGAAACAAATCACTTGATTGTAAACTACACATAGCTATCAAACAACAATTCTTTCGCTCTATTTCTTCCCATTATATCGATGATCACTTATTCTCTCATTTAGTTAGATGCTGTTGATCACAAACTTATATTCTCTTCTCTGTCGTTCTCTTTTCTTGGTTCCTCCTCCTCCTCAAAGTGAGATATTATACTGATGATAATGTGACGGTGAACCATAACGTAAAGATAGACCAACATTAGTTTATACAGTCTAAATCACATAGTAACTTCTGTTCATCTCCTAGACAATCAGAAATTAGTCGAAGTCAAGCGATTCTGACTAGTCTAGACTATTATATGTGTTCGTCAAGACTAGGCCTTTTGTTTTTGAGAGTGCACCGTCAACCTAGTCCAGAATAGTTTAAATACTGCAAACAATCTGTTTTGTTTCGACTAACGAGTGAACCTTTTCTGGTGTTTCCCTTTAATTTCAATGATTTTTTGGCTATAGATACTGTTCAATGCTCTAGTAAAAATCGTTAAAGGATATGTATGTTTAGCGTTTCATAGATGATTTTGAGTTGTCATTCTAGAGAGCAAGAAAAATAAGTCAAAACGAACTTTATCAATGGTTCTGTATTGATGTACATAAAGCAAATTTTCAAAACTAGTTAGTTTATAAGTCAACGGTTACAAAATTTCGAATCTGGTGTTTTGATACCCAAATGGCTGCAATTGTGTGTTTTACTTATAGAGCACGAATTTCAACATTAAAACTGACTAGTTTTGAAAACTTGCTTTATGTACTTCAATTCAAAATCATTCATAAAGTTCGTTTTGACTTATTTTTGGTTATTCTCTAAGATGACAATTCAAAATTATCAATGAAAACGCTAAACATATATTTTTTAACTTCAAAACAGGTAAAACCATTTCCATGATGCCAACAATAATGTTTAACAGTAGTATTTGCTTACCTTACCGTATGAAAAAAAATCTTGAATAAACTTCTACCAATAACCAAAACATCATTCCATTTGATTGAACCGATGCGGAGATATTTCATTTTTATCATAGTGCTATTTATTGCCCACATTGTATGTTATGCACTATAGAGACAAAATTAAAATGTTCATAACTTTTGAAGAAAGTGATAGAAATCCAAATCCTTTAAGGATTTTTACTAGAGCAATGAATAGTATTTATAGCCAAAAAAATATCATCGAAATCATAGGGAAGAGCCACCTGAAAAGGTTCCCTCTTAAGCTGTTCTTCTAATTCGTCAGACTGATTAGTAACGGAAAGACACCGGAGTAGAATGTAATGTAAATCATTTTTTTCGATATTTGTATTATTTCCTTCGAATAACTGATGTATTGATTTCTTTTCTAACTTGAGTGGGAATCAGAAGAGTCCTTCAAAATCAATACTGAAGTCAAGAATAGGCAACATATTTTGTACATTCGTATTCTGATATGTTTCATCATATTTTGCATCTTCATATGTAAAAAAAAATGGAAACATATATCGAAGCATTAAAAAACATGAGAAAGTAAAACACACAATATTTATTTCTTAGCAAAAAGTGTAAATGTATGTATTTTAAAATTTATTACATGTGTAAATCAAATGAAAAATTTTTAATTTAAGAATAATTTAAATATTTTTGCATTATTATTATATTTTATTTTATTTAAAATATGAATTCTAATGATATAAATTTGAGGATACATTTAAATAGCACAAATTTAATGTAGCTGTATATTTAAAATGAGCATTTGAAATTTCAAATTAAATTAAATCATGATATCAAAAGTATTTGATATCTTTTCAGTTTAAATAATTTTTAATTTATTTTTGTACTTAAAAATATTTTTCAGCCTTGTTATAATTACTTCTAATTGATTATAATCAGAAGACAGTCCTCAAAAACAAAATAAAAAGTTTTTGAATTTATTTTGTTCAGTGTTGTCTAAATAATTTTGTATTTTTGTGAAAAAAGTAATACTATATCAAAATCGCATCTTAGGATGATTATGAACATCTAGAAGTTAATCTCTTAATCATATAGCTCAATGGTCTGAACAATGAGTAAGTGATATATCGTATGTATGTTCGAATCTAACCGTCATCTTTATATTTTTGAATTTAGACTAGTCAGAACTCGACCACTACATAAGGCCACAACTCGTCGCGTACAGAGTCATGAATACTCTCACTTCTTTTATTTAAAATCTTTTTTTATTTGATGGGCGTCAGGACGGTACAACGTGCCTAGTCTTTTTCTCGAAAAGAATAGACATAACAGACAGAATGACCTCCATGACTTAAGCAGTCAGAACGTGAGCTATGGACTACAATTGATTGCAGACTAGTCATGTACTAGGACTTTTTGAGAAAAAGACTAGACGGGACGTACCGGCACGACTAGAAATACGACTAGCCCTTTTACCCATCCTTTGCGCATCTGAGCTGTGTCATTATCACCATCCAGAGCTTAGTTAACATCTGAACCTACGGAAAATGTTTCGACATTTTATTCGAAAAAATTAAAACGTCACAAGAATTCATGTCTAGCAAGGGTTTGAATTTAAACAATAATGGAACAAACATTTGCTCTCCGCGTACTTATTTTAAGAAGCAAGCTTCGAAATATGTCAGTAGCAGTGTCAAGGTATCATTTGGTATATTCGAATTCGTATATCGAAAAACAATTTTGAAATGGAAATTATAGACGATTAGCTAAAATACGAGACTTTTTATACAAACAGTCAATTTTGTTAAAGAAATTGCTAGGTAGTCGCGATCACGTTATCACTCGTCTAACTCTCTCTCCCATCCTTAACTGATCAAGGGATTTCAGGATAGCCTGCTATGAAGTTTTCAAGACGCTCTATATTCTTAATCTAGACAAAAGTATTTTTGGTCATATATATTGTGATATGTCTCTCTTACTTGAATGTTTGTTTCTTGTAAGTGATTCGGTTAGTGAATCCTATATTTAATGGAGGTTTGCATGAAATAGTCAATATTAGTGTTTTGAGTAAAGTGAAAAAAAACCTACCTGAATTATTAACACGCATGAAGTATCATTGAAGATGAGATTGAGTTTTAACTGAACACAATCATTTTAAATTGATTAAAATAATTTATTCACATTTGATTGCTTGGCTGTTACTTTAAACTAAAAATTAAATAAAAGTACGGCATTATATATAAAATTTTGTCCTTACACATACTACATCAAGTTTTTCAATGAAATATAATTGATTAATATTAGTTATAATCTTATTTTCATCTAAAACTTGCATGACAATAAATTGTTTAATATATTCTACAATCACATATAACGACTTGAGCTTTCTATGTGCAAATTACCAATTTAAACTCTAATTTTACGGAACTAGTCCAATCAATTGTTAAATTGAACTACTTTAGTTACGTGTCATAAGCTATGTAGTAGGTCATAAGAATAATAAAAATCAGCTGTATCTAGTTCGTATGTCTTACATGTGCTCTGAAATACTCTACTTATGATGATCTTGTAGAAAAGATTCATAGTTTTGCTGAACAGTATTAAACCACGCCAATAAATGTAAGTCATTTATTTGTAGATATAGTGTAATATCCTAGTGAGATATTGAAGATCAAACACAAATCGTTCGGATGAACTTCTATAGTTAGATGATTTTCCACTGTTCAATGCAATTAGACTGAATTCATCTCTCAGGTTCTAATTTCCTTGATCGACTACTTTAAATTCAAATGAATTGTTAACATTGAGGTCGGATGGAAATCTTAATTGACTAATAAAATGACCAGCATATTTTAAATACAAATATGAATAATATTTAAATAATCGATTATAATTGAAAAAAAATGAGTTACTTTTTCAATCATTTAGAGGATTATAATTGATCTTAATCTGATTATCGTACAGTAAATTATATTTTCTAGCAAGAATCAGATTAATAAGCTCATAATCAAAATTTTCACTGGATATTGTAAAGAATATGTGAAAACGAAATTGAAAGAATTTTTTAGCAAAACAATCCCGTGTGGAGAAGTTCGCTGATTTTATGGTAAATTTTGCACTCCATCCTAAATGTAACAAGTGTCACAAACTGCTACTTTTAGTGATCTCTTTCCAAAAAATAGAACATGGGAGAAAAGAGTGCTCGTAACAAAAAATAATCAGCTCAACGAGTAGTATGCGTAGTAAGAGTTTCTGAATTTTCTATGATAAATTAGATGAGCTAGTCCATAACTCAGTTCTTTCAGGAAATCTGATTTTGCCATGGCCCTCTAAATTTTGAGCCAATATTGTAAATTTTTTTCAATCTGACAGCTATGCTTACAATAATGAATTCTATCCAAATGGTTCGGAAAGTCTTGTATGACTCGCATGAAGTCGCCTCTAAGTCTCATACTCTGTCGAAAGAATCACCCCATATTAAACATTACAGTTCCTTTGAGATTCAAATTTAGTTAACAGTCATTTCTATTTAGTGGGGTAAACATATGGACTATTTACCGTTTTTTTTTTGTATTGATTCGATGTCTAGTAATCACGAAAGTAGTTGATTATTTGGTAGATGTCGCCATAATGAATCATACTTTCTGTAGAAGTAAATAAACAGGAACAGTATGAATAAGAGACGGAGCACATGATTAGCAGAAAGAAAATTGTTATCGTAAATTGGAAAAAAGTTCAAATTTACCTGATTAATCCTTCTTGTACGAGTATTTACACAGATAGGAATGCACCATTGTCAGTATCTATCATGTTGTTTCAATTCGCATCAAGCACGTGGAATATTTTCAATTGCCTTCGCTGTACGAAATGAGACGTAAACGAGCAACCGACATAGTGTACAACTGAGAGAATGAAAGAGAAAGCAATATACACCATTGAAAAAAAAGAACGAGAAGAAAGACCGCGGGACTGATATGCGTGATTGCACTGCATGGCGCAGCGCAGTCTCTCTCGGACAAAAAAGGTACCTTTTTCTAATAGCTCGTTCTCCTCTATATTTTATTATTATATCTTCATTTACATATCCATGGATAGGCCATAAGTTAAATTACACAGATATATATATGAGTCCCATTTTGCTGGCTTATTATTTCAGATTTCTTCGACATATACAAAAATGTTCCATTTTCGTGAGACTGTCCCATGAACAAAACAAAACAATTTCTTTTTCGATTTCAGTTTTGCATCATCTAATATGTTTTAATAGAAAAACAAAATATACCACAAGATATAGCGTAAGAATCTCTACAATTTATACAAAACATGACTTATTTAATAGTTACACTTTTTTGTCTTCAACTGTACAAATCTCTGTGTGACTAATTTTTGACGCTGTAGAAAAGATAATTTTTTAATACGTTGATTCATCATCTAATATGTTAACATATTAGATGATGAAAAACTGAAATCGAAAAAGAAACTGTAGAATGATGAATACATAGAAGTGTCAATGCAAACTCTCGACTGTCTTACAGGTGCATCCCATTGTCATATATACTGTTCATACATCCCCCCCCCTCTCCCCTAGTTATTTACTTAAGAACGGGTAGTTGAATGTAGACCTTGGCTGTTTCTTCACTCGCATTACCAACAGCGATTATGAGTCATCGCCAGTATGCTAATAAGGTTATGTTGACACGAATATAGATAGTGCAAGTCCATTTTTTGTTAGTTGTTACGAGGACTGAATTTAATTCGATGCCCAAGTTGCAGATCTATACTGATAGAGTTTTATGATCGATTATCTCTCTCCCGCTCTCCTCAGTAGTCATATCATTCGTAAATCATCCATGGTAATCATGAAAAATCGCAGGAAAAATTTTAACTTTGAATGAATAAAATCATTATTCTTATACTGATGTCTTGTTATTTTGGTGTTTGATTACGATGTAATATGTTTAGAATCTAGTTCATATTCCACTACCTTCATCACGTCGAATCTTTGTGCTATGGAACTTTTTTTTTATCAAATTTTTACCATAACCTGGTAAAATATGGCGGTAAACGACTTGAGACTAATAAAAAATCGAGCATCTCTGTCTTGTAGCATCGATCATATTTAATCGAGCATTGCTTGTAGCAATCTTCGTTTTAGCATTTAACATCTTCCTTGCATCGTGATTCAGTGAGTAAACACAGTGCATCTCAATCTTTGTGATTGTTTCTGTTTTTTTAAACTTATTAAACGTGTGTGTGAATGTTAAGATACTGGCTAACACTCTCATAAAACCTATACAGGAAGCACCGCAGATCTGTGAATGCAAGTATATTTGTCGATGTGAGATCGATGGTGGATGTAGTAGCCTGTTATGGGATCATAGATGAGGATGTTGGTAAGAAAAGACCAACACCCAAACTTCCATGATATTGTTCGAATGGTTCGTTGGTTGAGAATGTGATTGTTAGTCACTTCACTTATGAATCCATTCATCATCAGCCTCATCTCTAACTATCAAGTAGATAAATATTGGTGTGACATTTCAGTTCCTGTGCCGATCCGAATCAGTTTATTTCATGTGCTTGTTTCATATCTAATAATCACTCTCTCACACAAATGCGCTTCGGCATTTCTGGTGAAAAAATAATGATTATAGAATGCTTTTACCCAATTAGTAGCTTTTTTTACATAGGAAAAGACAATTTCATTCCTCATTTGGTTTCGCTTCATTTAACAATGTTCCTTCGTAAGAAGAAAAATTCAAATCTATCACGCACTTTTTATATCAGTGCTTCAGTAGAACCTCATGTTAAATTATCCAGTGAGAAATAACTTGGATCAATCTCTTTGACTTTAACCCTACTTGTTCTATCAGAGATGAATTGAAAAAATTTGAATTAAACAAGATCCATCTTCATTTCCA
The DNA here is from genome assembly GCA_905250125.1 of Rotaria sordida. Taxonomy (NCBI): domain Eukaryota; kingdom Metazoa; phylum Rotifera; class Eurotatoria; order Philodinida; family Philodinidae; genus Rotaria; species Rotaria sordida. Next base: position 9,034 of record CAJNOL010002439.1, on the reverse strand, counting down.
TGAATTGAACTCACTGCTGTCAAAAATTTCCAATCTTTATAGTTTCGACCTCTCCTATCATCATTTGTTCGAACGGAACAATTTGCATTTTCTTGTTAAGTTAACATCCAATGTCAAATTGAACGACAATCGAAGTTTGTTTAGCTGTAGAGGATAGATAGCGTAAATTAATGTAAACTTTCGATTATGGTCACAAAGCGTTCAAATAATTGTCGTCATTAGAGATTAGTAATTGTACTTAATGAGTGCTGATAACGATGGACTCGAATTGGTTCCGCTCTCCTCTAGTCGTCACTCAGTTTGTTTTATTTCTAAAAAATTTGTTCGTCCACTTCATGCTGTGTTCTAGAATCGTTCTGAAAACGATTCTATTCTTGATTTACTAGCAACCGATGAAATCACAATGTCAGGTGTCATATGCAAGGTATCGTGATGCTGAACAGAACGACATAATGCTTAGAGTATGTATCCTTTTTACATTAGTAGTGGCAATCACACATCATATGTTCATATCCCGGACCTTCGCATCAGATCCTACACACCCACCCTATATTGCAATTAATTAAACATATTGGATTTTTTTATTTTAGGAGTCAACGAGATCTCGGACCGAAATTTCCTTAGGACTTTTGGCCTAGCCCGAAAATTCACCGGGAATTCGAACTCAGTCAAAAGTCTGGGCCGAAATTCCGGCCACCTGCTCGATGCATTAGATTCGGGTCTTCGGATATCAACTTCAATCAGTCAATAAATAGAGGACAACGATCTATCGATGAAGAACAAATGCAAAATTATTCTGCTGTTCTTGGTGATCTTCCTAATCACCTCTTTCTTCTGTGGTCCTGTCGAAAGCTTTAGTGTTGTTTCTGCTGGTTCTCATCTTTTCGATTCGTTCAATCCCAACTGCATCGTTGGTACTTAGAAAAGAGACTGAACAAAATGATACAATTGTGTTTTGAAAAGTCAACCGTTTCACCTGAATTCTGTCTGAGACGATTCGGAAGAAAATAACTCAAGGACAAATTTCTCAGTGCAACGAAATGTTGCTTGTGGAAATCGAACATTGAGCTGATTGCTACCACACCGTTGATCTTGTCGATCGTTTAAAGTATTATTGATAAGCCCAGGTATTGAAGTATGTCGATATCTTTGATGAAGATTCACAATCGCATAAAGCAAAATACACTGTTCTATCTCAAAATTCTATCTATTATTCTGTCATTTCCATATAAGTGGCTATGTTGGCATGTGTTACAGTGTATTCTTGCAATATACACCTCGATCCTATTCTTTTTCTTTTCTTTGGTATTTTCGTTTCTATTGTTTTTCTTTGACCTTGATTAACCTTTCTATTCTTTTCTACTTTTGTCCTTGTTTTTCATGTGCGTATATGAACATTTGTTTTCTCAAAGAATAAACAGAGAGAGAAGAAAACACATCATAACTGTGTTCGTCGCTCTTCGTGAGCGCGAACTGTAACAGCATGTATCAACTTCGAGAATTAGTCCATGAAAAGAATCATTTGTTGGGATCAGAGTCGACTGAATCATATGAGATCTGAATATGCAAATCTTTTTATTTAGCCATTTCCGACTCTTATATTAGTGTCACATTATCAAAATGTCCTCTACCAATTAATGTCAAATTTGATGGGAAGATGATCACTGATTTGAAGTGCATTCTCCAATGTCATGCCGAATGTTTTAGCAAAATCTATTGTTGTGTTGCTTTTTGGTACGATCGCATTGGCAAAAGTTTTTCCGTTGACAAGAATACGATCGTATGTGCACGTTTGTCGAGTGTTTGTTTTAACTTGATTGTTAATCATCCATTTGAAATCCGCAAAGAATACATTTCTATAAAGATAACATAGATTTATTGTTTTGCTCATATCGTCATGTTTACGAACTTACCGAAGAAGCTCTTGTCGTGCAAGCGAAATGTATGTACAATCCGCATTGAAATCGCCGACAATCAAAATTGGATGTTGTGTATTCAAACTCGGCTTATTCTGATCTGTGGGATTTACGATATTTTGTTCGAGAGCTTCGGCATGAGATGTCGGTGTTTGAGAAAAATATTCTGGATGTCGAATAATAAAATCTTCGATGACATAGCGCATATTGATCGACTCTGGGTAGGCATCATTGGGTCGTAAATGCACATTCATAGTCTATTCATCAATGTCAACTGATAAGTTTCATTGGATTTATGTATAGACGAGATAGAAGGTAACAACATTTCTGAACGATTGATCATGATGGTAAACGCTTTAACACCAGATTTGCCCGATTGTTTGATTTTATATGTGGCCATGAATCTAGAAAAAAAAACAAAGACAAATAATTCGACAAGACAACCTAATCCATCTGGATTACTTACGGTGCTCGTTCAAAATAATCATAAATACTATCATCGTAGACCGAAGCACTAAGAAGTTGCAAGCCAGAAGTTGCCTCTCTATTGAAAAAAATGTACTGTTCCTTTGACGATGAATCGCCGACACGTTCACTTAATGTCATAGTATAGGCGCCCGATCTTGAGACCTTGTTAAGCGCCTCGTGAAGGATATAAGGTGCTTTCAAGCTCACATCGGTAATTTCTTGAACGACAGCCAAGTCAAAATCATTGATTATTTGAGCAACAATATTAGTCAAAGTAGCATTGGATGACTTCTTAGGACCGTATTGATGTAAATTAAACGAACCGATTCGAACAGCCGAAGCAAACGAGCCAAGTACAACTACGAGAAATAACGTGCGTAAGATGTAAAGCATAATTTCTCGTTGTTTGAAATGTTCTTTATGACTATTGAAACTGAATTAATCGATAACGAGTATTGACTATCAACTTTCAGACGTTTTTATTTTAAATTTTTATGGGCTATTGAAGTGTTGGCAAGATAATTTATTGAATTTGATCACTTACAGTGAAACAGTGTGTGGAAAATAAAGAAATCATTCTGACAGTCATCAACCCATCACAAGTCTGATAAGTATAATCATAAAAAATTGATTTACTTGCTTTTCAGGTCATCGGTAACAGTTACATGGGACTAAGAAACACCTTCGTTTTGCATCGTGCGCGGGAGAGGAACAATGAACCATAGTAGGGTGGATAGATGTCCGGGTGGGAGAGAGAACTGCACGACTAAAGAGAAGGATTGCACTATTCTTAGAGTCTGAGTGTGGCTACAATGTGTGGAGTGTGAGTACGGGTGTGGGTGTGGGTGTGGGTGTGGGTGTGGGTGTAGGTGTGGGGTGTGGATGCGGGTGTGAGACTCTAATATATGTTAGACCCACACCCAGACCCACACCGATCCACCCAGTCACACCCACACCCACCCCACACGCACACCCGCAACCACACCTACATCCACACCCACACCCTCTTGCACCAGATCATATCTATCAAGCTTCTGATGCAGCATCTATTGTGAATTATCGATTGGTAACTGTTCTATTTTAATGATTTATCGTTGTATTGCTTTTATTGTTTAGTTAACTTCCGTTCATCATTTTGGCAAAGCTTTTAATAACGTTCAAGATATTGTTGGAAAACGAATGATTCATCAAGATACTTGGGACTATCGAACAGTAACGGCGGAGATACTTGAATTCTTTATAAAAAGCTTAAAGAAACTCTTTCTTAATATGGACTGATAGTAAAAACGACGCTCTATTTTTCTATGCTATTACATCATTCCTCAATTAATATCATAATAATAAAATTTTGATAACACCTATTTTTCTATCATACGTGACGGTTATACTGATACCTATTGAAAAAAAACGTGGAGTGAATATATTTTGAATAGCTTCTGATAGAAAAAAAGATAGGGAGCTACGGCTTCCGTCGTTCGAAAGACGAGACAACGATGCATCGAATCGTGAATTATGCGGTTTTTTTCTGACAAGATTTTTTCTAAGGTTTTCAATTGATCTGTTTGAAAATAAATCTACCTCATGAGGTGTTCACAGCAAATTTTCAATTGTTACGGGTGCTTTAAACTTGCTAATGGAAGGTCTACAATACTGCACAATTTTCAGATGTTTAGAATTAATTATTCAGGGGTTCTAAGCATTCTAGTCGAAGTTCTAAATGATTTTTCTAGCCATTTATGTGAAAAAAAATTTTCTTTTTGATTAAAAAAAACATTTTTTTCCACACTTAGAAAATTGACTAAACAAACTTTAATCTACATACTAGAAAAATGCATAATATGTGATTCGATACATCTTTGTCTTCTCTTTCGAATGATGAAAGCCATAGCTCTCTACGTTATTTCTATCAAAAGTTATTGAAAATATATTTACATCTGTCTTTTTTTAAAATAGACTATGATATTAATTGAGGAATGATGTAATAGCACAGAAAAATAGAGCATCGTTTTTGCTTACTATCAGCTTATATAGAGAAAGAGTTTCTTTAAGCTTTTTATAAGGAACTCAAGTATCTCTGACATAATTCTTACTATCAGCATCGACGACTGCTGCTTTGTACAAGAGAAACATTTATAGTATGTTTTATTTAGAAAGATGAACCCTTATTGTGTTCAGATCGGCTTTTTAAAACTAAAAATTAGTTTCATAACGATAAAAAATATAACATGCCCGGCAGACGAACATTGTCGGATACGGTCGTAAACGGCGATGAAATGACATAGTAAGAGGCGGATGTTGAAGAAAGCATGTTAGTACGACTACCGAATCGGTTCATATGGTTTTGAGCGACGTAAATCGTCGAACTTATACTTACAATCGATCGCGCCACTCGATCGGGTTGTGTTGGAATTTGATCAGCGGATACATTGTACGCACGACCTATGGACTTTTCTAACTGCAATGGAAGATCGTTTCTCTTGCCGAGCGGAGCCGATATGCATAAATCACCGCGGGGTGTCCACTGAATTGTTGTACCAAGACGTTCAAAGATCATATCACCATAAATTGAGACAAGCACAGGAATATCACTTAATTGAAGATCAATCGTTGATTGACGGAAAAGATTGGATAGTAAAAGAACATCAACACCACCGTACCAGTTGATCAAACGAGTCGGTGATCCGACAGCGAGCCAACATCTGTCTTTATAAATCGAAAAACTCTGTCCAAAATGATCCTTTTCTTGCGTACCCGAGAGAGTAAGAATGAGACGGGGTTCAGGTTCAAACGAGTACACGAACAGTTTACCATTGTCGGCTGGTGCGCTGATCATGACAGCTGGATAGGTAACATTATCGATACACGATGGTGGAATTATTTCAAGTGAATAACCAAATTTTGATTTCGGTGTTTCACCCCAAATGCTGAACGATGCATTGGCAACAGTGAGTTCATCATCCAATATATGATGGTCAGAGCTCAGGAAAATCCAGATAGCTCCTTGTTGTGGTTGATTATAACCGTTCGGTTGAGCATACGGACTAGTAATGATCAAATCAAGTTGATTATCATTATCGAGATGTGCCGTATGCAGTTCGAATCCGATCGCATCATGTTCATTCATTCCATAAATACGCATATATGGTTGAGGCTGAAGACCTTGGGTACCACCGGCAAACACAAACACTGCTCCCTGAAAACCGAATCCATGCGATGGACTGCTAACAACCAGATCGTCAAATCCATCGTTGTTCCAATCAATGTGAGCCAATGCTGAACCGAATCGATCGCCATCACATTTTGGTGAAATAAGTGTTTGATCGGCAAGTTCTTCAATAATCGCAATTTGACGCTCGAGTACGAGAGAACGATTCACTTGACCATAGATAATGAACACTCGACCACCTTGTACACATCCGAGTACATAATAATCGGGTGCTGACACGACAAGATCGGTAAGTCCATCACCGTTAAAATCACCAAAGAGTGTTGCATGACCAAATGCGGCATAACTTTGATTTGAAATGAGTCCAGTCGGAATTTCGGTGTTGGCAAATATCGACAACAATGATAAAGAATTGTTTAAAGAGGATAAATAGCCTGAAGGCGCTGATCGAACATACGATGTCAATTCTTGCTGTTGTTGATGTGTAATATTGAGAGGAATGGTACAATTCAGATGGTATGGATTAATACCGGTCAATGTACAAATATTTGTCCCATGTTCGTACATTGCAATAATCTGATCCCAATATCGGACTGTCAACTGAACCATATTTGGTAAACCACCGTAGTAGTATTCGTGCAGTTGATCGAGTAGAAAACTATTATCGCGTGAGTATGTAGGATATTGAAGGCCGAGAAGAAAAAGAACATCAGCAAATCGTTCAGCGGCAAGAACATCGCAACAGGTCTGAATACGTGTCGCAGTAGCATCTTTTTCAAGTGATGAGTTATAGGCAACAGCATATCGCGCATAGATCTCTTCAAGTTCGTTGCTTGGAACGAACCAGTTATTGATAAGCCCTATGAACCAGAAAGAGATCATTTTTAGAAAAAAAAAACATTAGTTTTTCGGTCTTCTACCGATATAACCGACCGCTAACTCGTAATTAACAACACTATCTCCACCTGTATCATCACTTGCATGTGCCATTTCTCGACTACCATTAAAACTCTCCCAGGCTGTTGCATCGATAAATCCATTTGGACAGCCTGTTAAATTTCCATGCCACACAGCATCAGCTATTTGATGAGAGGCTACACCGAGTAGGAATATAAGTAACTTTTGTCCATTGACATTATCGGGTTGTAGCGGTGGTGGATGTCGATCACGCATATATTCAATGGCAACTTTCATAAATGGATACCTGAATTGTGAACAAGACGATAACTATCATGAAAATGAAAGGATTGATTCTCCTTACCAATGAGTATCTTCAGCCACTTGATATAAGCTACCGTTGTAACACAAACTATTGTACATAACATCAGAGTATAAAGATCCTCCTGGCAATGCATCTTGATGCTGGAGAACATATTCTTGATAAACAGGCTGATGTAGCCAAAGTTCTTGAGCACGATGTGAAATTTCGATGTGCGTTGTAATACCACATCCAAACACGACGAAAGGTAATAAGAGAACAAAAAAGACGAAATCGATCAGCATGCTATTACTTTACACTAAATTTTTCCTTGATACGTTTCACAAAAGCCCGTCTTATAATGATGACTTGATGGACAATATTAATTAGCACGTAGCAATGATTCCTACAAATAATCGATCAATGGATACAATGCCCAATTGATAAAAATTCCATTGTATATCCTACAACACTATTACCGAAACGAGCTTTCAAAATTAAATAGATCGAAAAGCACCAGACAGGACAACAGTTAAACGAGTAACCTTTCTTATGCCAACTGTAGAAGCTATATACAGATGCCGAACAATAACGAACAAGAAGCAATCAAAGAAACCAGAGAGAGACAATATGTAGATCAGACAGAAGTGAACGAAATGGTACTCATCAAAAGAAAGAGAGAGACGTCGAGGTATAGCGTGTTGTTGACTGTAACAAGAACGAAATCAATTAGTAGCGACTAGATGCTTCCTAAAAAAGTCTAATGTCACGTGATCGACACGAATTCTCTTCAGACAAAAATTAAACAAGGCAACGAATTGATACAAAATGTCCAACAAACGAATCTCGATCGTCAAGTTGCATAGTTTCACAAAGTCTCATTGACAACGCTTGCTTTATCTGTCAGAAGATTTTGCTGCCGTATGTGCTGTTCGATGTTCGATGTGGGTGGGTGTGGGTGTGGGTGTGGGTGTGGGTGTGGGTGTGGGTTGGGTGTGGGTGTGGGTGTGGGTGGGTGTGGGTGGGTGTGGGTGGGTGGGTGTGGGTGTGGGTGTGGGTGTGGGTGTGGCTGGGTGTGGGTGTGTGGGTGTGGTTGAGCTGAAGACCTACATCGGCACCCAAATCCACACCCACACCCTCAAGTGATACTGATGTATCCAATATCTTGGCAAAAATGACTAGAAATTGGATAATTTATTCCCTTGACCAGAGAGAGGATCATATGCAGCAATGCATGAAATATGCAAATTGTTTTAAAGTGTTGTAAAAATTTGAAAGCGCTTTAGCTCATTTAAAGTCGGTTGTCTATGAAATAGAATTTTAAAAAATCGCAGTGTGATAAGAAGATTCTTATAACTGTAATAGTAAAGATGTTCGAGCTCTCCAGAAATATGCTATGGACACGAATTATTTTTATGGTAGACACAACTCACTAAGAACTGTAATATGTACTAAGTTTCAACTGAAAAATGCTCGGACATCGAAAAATATTCTCTCATCAGTTGGAACAGTTTTGTCTCAAGTTCGAAGTCTTTATTCAATTATTTATCTATCAGTAAATGCATTACCAAATAACGATACGTCGAACTTGTAAATATTTGAATTCGCATTTTCGATTTGACACAAGTGGCTTTAATCAATATCGAGCTATTTGTCGTAAAACCGTTTCTATTCTATTATTCACCTCGGAAATGCATCAAACACATGAAAAAAGAATAAGAATCACTTTCAATGAAACAATTTGGACATGTATAACCAAAACTATGATTTATATCTTGACATTCGCATGTAATACTTTGATCTTAGTGTGATTTCTTTGAGAAATTCAGAAAGATAGATTGAGAGAATGTGATACGATCGATCAATAGCACAAGATTATGCATCACTTGTTTGATGAAAGGCCAAATTAGTCAAATGCAAAAAAGAAGTATTCTCTCGAATGAAAAACAACCTCTCTAATATTCAAATACTTTTACCAAGACACAACAACTCTGTCGAGCGAATTGCGCATAAAAAACAACACTATTAAAAGAAACTGAATAAAACACGTCTAGTTGCTTCTATTTATTAAAAATGCTAAGCACGTACATCTATTGCTTGATGTATGCATATTATTTATATTTTTCTACCATCAAAATATTGATCTAAGAACAGCCAAAAGCTTCAGGTAGCGACCAAGATTGCACTAAAAAAGGCACCAAGAAAGACTTGTTTGTCATATAAAAGCTTCGCTGCACAGAATGCGGGTATGGGTGTGAGTGCGGGTGCGGATGTGGGTGTGGGTGT